>JAJMKR010000030.1:24712-215370 GCA_030563945.1 Geotrichum australiense | reverse complement strand
GCGTCAAAATACAAAAGTATTCATACAACAGTAACGCACGAGATAGTGAGCCTCGTCACAACGCAGATTGTTCGGTTTTATTACTGAACCACATTTACATGTCTTCTTCATTGTTATTAACATTATTTGTATTTTATTTATTAGTTTAAATTTTTTATAAGTTATTTGACATAGGACAATAAACTGATTATGAATGAATAAAATAAATGAAATGCCAAACATCTTGAATAAATTAATGACACTGCCAACTCCAAGCTAGAATGAAATTACTGATCTAAGACAGATTGTCCATATCACTTGAAATTGAAGTCAAGCAAAAATACAAGTGTCCGTGTGTGGCTATAGTATCCCAGATAGTGCGAATGGTCAGAATTCTGACAGCTAAAATAAACCAGAATTTGCGTTTTTGCTTTATCTAAAACAATACTTTCTCATTTTACTTAGCTATAGGTTTAATAGGCTGTTTACCACATTTTTCGAAGAGTTTATGAACTAATAAATGGCAAAATAATATACTAACGATATCATAAATTGCGCCCTAATACAATGAAGCATCGGTATAGGCTTTATTCAGCTGTTCATAGCTAATCTGTTTCTTTGAAGCAATCAGCTTACATTAACTTCAAGAAATCAAACAGCTTAGGTTATTTGCGAGTATTTGATTAGACACAGTAGTAGTAATCAGTGTATTCGAAAACGGTAAATATAGAATTCGATATCGAGCACCTCTCTAATTAAAAAAAACTAATATTAAGATCCATACTAATGGAAACAAGTATTGAGTTGGTCAAAAATCTTGCTTTAGAGCTAAAGATATTATTTTTATTTGGAATAGCTAAATTCAATTAACTAGATAGAATTTTTTTCACATATTTTTCAACCCTGGAATTGGAATTAGGACACTTTATAAAAGTACTATATAATTGACCGTGTCACAAATCACAGTAACAGACCTTTGTACATTGAGTATTTGGATAGTACACAAATTCAGCCGACGTAACTCAGGTAGGCATAAAATATTTTTATTTTGCTTTGCATGCCAAACTCTCTATATTTGTTATGTGTCCACTCTTCAAGGTCAACACCTTTACCAGTCAGATACTTCTTGTGGGTGTAGACGTTTGGCTAATTTCAAACATTCTCAGATTGGATAGAGTGGACTATTAGTCTTTTCACCTCTGGTTTTGAAATTGATGGATTGTGTAGTCTGCCAAATTCTCTTATGTTAAACTTCGTAATATAAAATCTTATGCACAGATGGTCTATACGTTCGTTAGCATTTAGATTTATCTTTCCGGAAGGATTTTATGTGACGCCTATTCAAACACAGTATTGCAATTGGGCGCTTTGCTTGTCTTTTATAGCCACTTTTGCTTTGCTTGTTGTTTAATTTTGCTGTGTAAAAATGTCAATGCAATTTCGTCTTATATCCCACAATGCAAAAGCATAGAGAGACCTATTTGCAAATAAGTTATTTACTGGGAAAATGGCTTATACCTCAGCTCATAAACTTTCATTTACCATCTACTACCACAATGGAACAGAGGTTAGTTTACCCACGTACTGTGCGTCTTTTATCCTAATTCATACATTTGAAAATACGAAAGTGATCTGGTAGTCTTTACAATTTCTGTGCTAAATAGTATCAGAATCGATGGATAATTCTTGTCGAATGTACAAGCATTTGGGAGTAGACGTGACAAATCTATGGATTTTTGTCAAAGTCTCAAACAAACTCTCCCCTAAAGCTGTAAAATTGTAAAAAACTACTGCTAGTAGCTTCATTGGAAAGATCAACAAATAGTAAAAGCAATATTACAAAAGCTATTAGTTTATGCTTGAAGGTCTAGCTTATGAGTTTTGTATGTAGGTCTTTGATATAGATAAGTCTTTTTTTGTGAGTAACCACAGTGCTTTCTTTTGTAACTTCTTGATTGCTATTTTCTTACCCCTCTGATAAAGGAATATCCGGTTTTATCAGAACCTTTCTTCTCGACTGCATTTTCTAGGAATATTTTCTGATCATTATTCCAAAGGTGCGGCTCTAAAGTTTAATGAAGTTTTCAGACAAAGAGCTGTTAATGTGTTCTACAATCAAGTTTGTGCCCCCGGATGTGCCATCGCACACCCAAGTGGATAAACTGGTGTCCCAGATATTGTTAATACTACTACTTGCTGTATTGTTGTAAGTAAGGAGAAAGGTTTTTCCTAAATTGTTGAATATTGGGACTTAGAGTTATAGTAAAATTAAATGAGTGTAATATTATAAATCCATACCAGAACAGCGCTTTTATTTAGACACTAGTCCTCTTTTACAACTTCGAATATGATAAAGTCGAGAATTGTGGGAGTTAGTTCTATTTTGTGTATGCGTGTACTGGAAGTAGCTTGACGTGCAATACTGTTACGCTTTAAAATAACGTACCCATGTACAGTACTGTACTCTACACACACACAACAGGATTTAAGGTTTACCACAATTTTAAAAAAACAAAATGAGAAGTACAGACCTTTCTTTGCTTGTTACTTTACTACTTCGCAAACCAAGTCAACATCTATATATATACAAAATCAGCATTGTTGTGAGCAACACGGTTCAAATGAGCTCTTCTTCCGCAAATACTGAAAAGCCTTCGCCAAAGCGCAACCTGAATAGACATACACTTGTCTCACGAAGGATTTCCATGTACGAACAAATGCAAGATGAGAGTTCTTTTCCGACTTCTCGTAAAAGTTACAAACCCAGCACCAAAAACGAATCAAAACCTGAATCTTCTACCGCAAATATTATATCAATGGGTGAAGAAATCACCGAACTTGGAATCGAAAATGAAAGACTTATTTTGGAATGCCAGACACTTATTGAAGATATTGATGTGCTCGGAAATAAATTGGAAGGTATCAATTCAAAAATTTACTTTGCTAAATTGGTATGTGAAAAACATAAGAACATACAGACATAAGAATGTTTTGCCACTGTGTATGGATGACTATGAGAATACAATGCTTTCTGAATCTTGGGGCTAAAAACATTGGGGAGAGGAGAGTCCAAATACTAGAAAACGAGAAATGTTTCCAACGCCGACAATTTACACGTTAATCTCGCTTTTAGGCTGAAGACTTCGAATGTTGTTAACTGAACGGACTACAAATCAACAATTGCTAGGGACTAACTGAACGGACTACAAATCAACAATTGCTAGGGACTGTCATCACTTTTGTTGAGTGCATTTCCTCCACCCCAGCATCATTTGTTTAAAAGTGAAAATATTCAAAGAGAAAAGACGAAAAAATAATACTCATGTTCAACGATTGATGAATGTTTATCATTCAATTCCATTACAACAAGATTTTTGGACTGTAAGAACAACCCGACAATTCGCTTTATGGAAGCCACAGTATTGGAGAGTTATCGCAACGAACAAGTTCAACCCCAAAACTACGGCATCTCTACTAACTTTTGAGATGTTTGGTCGATTCATCTTGTCACTGAAGCTTCGAGGAAAGTATCAGGCGATGCTTTTAGTCCTATTATACCATGAACTATGAGCTGGTAGTTTTTTTGTGAATTACGCATTTTTGACCCTTCGATGATCCGGTTTCACAGGCTCTTCAACTATTTATATATTTTAAAATTAAAATAGCCCAGGTAAATGATAACACAGATCCATATGCTAATCACACTAAATGAGATTCTCATGTAGTATTATGAAAACGGTCACGTATATGCTACGAAAGAGCTGGATGTCTTGAGGCTTTGTGTCCTTTTGCCTAGCAGGGCTTGATTTGTTACGAAGTACGATTGTCATGAAAAAGGATAACGGGGAAAAAATTTATGGGCTATTTAAAATGCAAGTTATTTTCAGGTTGAAAAGTTCTTGTGCTAAGCTTTTTTTTGTTAGTAGAAGTTATTTCTTTAGTATATACTGTCAGATGAGATGTTTGCGATGTTTTGACGCAAACCGCAAGAATTGACCGGTAACTTACTTTGGTATGTGTTTTGGAAAGTGCCAGATTAACAAGATATTAAATTGTGATGCCAACTGGAATGTACAATATTATTAGGACAGTAGTATAGAAATCTGGAAAGCTACTTAGTTTATATCTACCGGTGTTGATATTTTTACCCAGAAAGACAGCTCTAACTATCGTTCGTCAGACACAAAACAGACCAAGTTGCTCAAATATATAATTTTTGACTGTTCAAAGATAGTTTTATAATTCTCTTAGTTTCAGCGATGTGAAAAAAAGGTACTTTCAAAAGTTCTTGTTTATCTTTTTGTAATCATTCATTTGTACTGAGAGTATATATTGAGCTCAACTGGGCAAAGACTATAAGATCTTAGAAGTTTTTTGATACGTAGAAAAGTGCAAGTTGAACTATCAAGCTATCGCAAGCTACTCTTTTGGCTTATTCACTTAAAACCGGCCTGTTACTTAGGAAACTTTGGGAAAGATTTCTGGTTCCAGGTAAATGTTAACAATTTACTTGGGTGACCTATAAACTTGTTGATTCGCTTGTTTCCATTTTTTAGCAAATAGTATTGTTTGCTCTATTACTTTCAAAATTTTAATACATGTATACTGTAAATTTGAGCATTCCAGAAGTTTTCTTTCTGCTACATGGGCCTTTTTAACAGTACTTTTGTATAGGATGATGTATTCAAAAAAGTTTTATATTCACCATTATCCATTTAAATTGCTTTGATTGTAGAGTATAGTTGGTTATTGACAATATTCTAACTTGAACTCTTTATGATCTCAAGTTTTATTATGTCCAAAAACCCCAACTACTGAGTAATACATTCTTAGACCAAAAATCATCCTTTATATCCAGATATAGTCATTCCAGACTACTGGCTTTAAAGTCAGTGGATCTTCGACAATCACAATACCTCGCTTTCAAAGCTATGAACTTACATTCTTTAGTTAATTTAGTAAGCCCTTTTAAGTGCCGGTAGCCAACTCAAACCCTTTCAGTGCAGTATACTTCTAAGCTTCAGCATATATATAACATATCAAACGCGTGTTATAGTAATGACGCTTGGATAATTAAAATTGTTGGCAGAACCAGTCTATAATCACATAAGCACATAGCTTTATTGTTCCTCACATAATGAAATGTCTTGCTAATCCGGTTGAATACTATAGGTTTATTAAAAGGTATTGATTCCAATTTATTTAAAAGTGCCCTGTGACACTGTTTTTACAAGAGAAGAAAGTCTGTCGATAAACTCCAGACTTTATCAAAAGCCTTCGGATTCATTTCTACAAAAATCAGGATTATTTTAACTGGGAGTTTAGAAGATGCAAAATTCATTTCCAGTTATAGATTAACTGCTATTTTATTCTTTTTAGATGGAAAAGTCTATACACAGTTGATTTTTTGATAGTCATTTTACCAAAGGTATATTATATGGCCTGCTATTTTAACCATACAGCTCAACGACAGTGATCACAAAAACTTGTCTAGAGCCTGATGAAACATTTTCAAAATTAGTGCTACCTGGATGTTTAAGAAATTCTTGCACTAGTTAGAAAGCACCTAGCTCTTCAATATTGATATATTAGCTGATTCATAATCACACAATTTTTTATATCTAGAATTGTTCAGAGAAAACGTCTATAGAAATAGAAATATTTGAGCAACAACAATTAGAATATGTTGCTGGTCTATGCTAGAATCAAAGTATAAGGCTTCAGAATAAAATAAGCCTGGTCTCGTATAATTAGACATACAGGAGTGCCATCCTACAAAAACGGCTCATTATACTCAAGAAGCTAGAAATTAATATGCAGTTTGAAGTTTTTGATTGGCAAATGAAAGACAACAGTAGTCTCTGAATTTTAAATAAGTCTTTTCAATTGTAATAGAGTGTCTGCACACAATGTTTAGAGCCAAGTCACTAAATTGCAGTTGTTCTATCTGTGCTTCTATTCATATTCTGAATAACAAGCACTTTGCTATGGCTGATTGGGTAAACTGCCTACAACACTTAAGAATCAAAATGGCAATGCCCTTACTGCAATTCTAGAAGGAGATTAGTTTTGTAAGCTAGACTTGAGGTGGTGAGTGTTTTTATTCCATATGAAACGTACTATAATACGATTAAACATAAAACTGTATCCGGATATAAAATTCTAGTACCCTACTATGACTTGTTATAGGTTTTTAGCACTATATTTCCAAAAGTCTTTTCCATGAATATAAACAAGCGTTTTATCCAATTATATAAGTTACTCTAATATAAAACAACTCTAATGTATATATGTACTAATTTGTAAACTAGAATAAGTAAAATCACTTTATGTGACTATTAGTAGCTCAATACATTGCGATTTGAGAAATTTATAGTCTGCTCCAAATTCACAATTGAGCTATTTCTTTATTTATCGCTTGTTTGAAGATTTGGAAATACTAAAAAGCTGGGAACTTTTAAATTGCAAAGCCGCCTAGCCCTCATGTATCGTTTCAAAAACAGCTCAAATTTTGAATCATCTATACTTTGGTAAGAACAGTTTAATGTGGCATATTATGGGCTAAATTATACCAATAGTTAACTATTTTTTGACATATAGTACAGTAGTACTTATATTTTTTTTGCTTGATTTGTTGATTTCAGGTTTATTTAGAAATTTTCCACTCCTCAATGAATTTTAACGACTATAATGATATTCTCCATATTGTCAGATTTTCTGCCGACAGATAATGCGTCTTGAAAATGATATTGGCTTATCATTTTTTTGAGATTCATGTAAATGCGCAGTAACAGAATGTTGATACTTAAAGTACAGATAATGTCTATGCTGCTATGGGGTATATCGTATCATACTTTATGTATAGCAGTTTTCAGTTTCAAGTAGTCAGTCTAAAAAAGGGTGTATAGACGTACTGGAGTCGAATGTATACAAGTCAAGAGCTAATAGCGTTGCTGCTCTCTATTACAGTACTTATGCCCGAGAAGGTTTTCTTCAAACTTCTCTCTAAAATAGTGATCATTGTAGCATAATAGCAGCATTTTGCTATTTTAGTGATAATTGAAATGCGTAAATATAATTCAATACATAATAAAGACTCTATACTTTATGCTCCTTTAGCAACGCTAGTGAAGCCCCGAGGCACCATCCAAGTTCATGTCCGTTTACTTTCTTCTCTATCGTGACATGTTTATCCAATGGTATTCCATACCCTTCATGCAACATGGACACCATAAACGCCAAATCCAAGCACCACTCGGGTCTACCATACAACTCTTCATAAAGCTCTTCATAGTTATCTGCAGACTCTCTAAATGCTTTGCTCCAATAATCGGGTCCCATACAAACAGTATCGACCACATCCCTCATCTCCGCCAGCGTGAATCGTTTCGGTAGGCCTAGTGGTTTCGTTCTATCATAGAAAAAGCTAAATATATAAAGTTCACTATTGGATATAGCATCGGAGATGGATGGTTGGTGAATGCCATTAAAGGAACAAGGTTCAACTAAGCACGGCTTATCAAGGTTTAATATTTCAGATGTTAATTTGAAACACGATTCTGGGTCGGCTGGAACTGGACCTTGCATGGTTACCGTGTCATCTCCAATACGCACGTCTCTGGTGAAACCAGGTGGAATACAAGGATTCATTACTGGCGATGTGCTGGACCTTGACCAAACCAAGTTGTGGACTTTCTTGCGGGCCTCCATAAGTCCATACCCTAAATGTGAGTGCTGATAAAGAGTATAAGTTTTTCCGGAAAAAACAAGATCGTACCGATGGTCTTCATGTTCCCACTTCATATCTTCCAAGTCTGACTCAGTTTTGGGCTGAAATACAATTTGAGTTGACGCACCACCTAGGTCAAATATAGCAGCAGTTGAACTAGAAGAATTTAAGTTCCCCAATAGGTAGTTGGCGGTGACCCAGGCATAAACTGCTTCGTCCTTCCCGTCCAAGATCGAAACACCATTTGGAGGGTGATAAAACGGCGATTCCTTGATTTTGCGTTCAACTGCATCGATAATTCTTTGACTTCTGTCTTGCCCCAAAAGCCTGAGGCCTGCGGTTGCTTTCAGACTTATCGGTGTAACACTGTGTAAATGCTTTGGGACACTTTGTAACGCCACTTCTAGCAGTTGATCTATACTTTCCGCTGCCAGTTCTGGCGTTTCCGCATAATGTGAAAGACCTGGCCTCGTCATTTCAAATATCTCATTATTCAACGTTTCATTTTTGAACTCGTATACGTGTATCCGCGACCCGATTGAACCCGCGTCCATCATGACGACATACCGCAAACCGTCATCCAAGTTGGGTATCACTTGTACCGGCTGTGATTTGAAGATGCAAGACTGAAAAGCAATCGAAGCTATCACAATCAAGACAGTTACAAACATGAATATCACACGGAATGATGAGTGTGCTAAACCCGATGAGGTTTTCGTAGACATGGTTGAAGTAGCATTTGTAAAGTGTACAATGAAGGAAACAGAAGTTTTCCCGAAGAATAAATAAAACTATCTGAGCATAAAATGTGATGCTGGTAATTATGGTTTGCTTGAAATACTTGGTATATGATACTTAAATTTAGATACATAAGCTAATGACTGATATACTACGAATTTTTCCAGTAGGAACAACTGAAGACCTCCAACCGCAGAGACCAGGTTAAATTCAGGCAACACCAAGGATCCAAGTGGTCCAGCTCGAAGAGACCCACAGTGCTTTCCAAAGTTCCTTACAGGGCATTCTGGCTGTACAACCTTCTGAGCTGGCCATTCAACTAAAAAAAGTCCCATCGGGCGTTTCATACCGACCCTTCTCTGTGGGGTTTTATCACTCCTTAGGAGTAGTTTCCCCCAAATGCTTACTAGCAATTACCTAAAGTCTACAGTGAAATAGATGTCACAGTAGTAAAAAAATGATTACCACGAGCCAAACACTTTGTAGGCATGCGTCTATGTCCAAACTATTGAGCTCTAAATTTATATATTCGATATTGAATTTCCAGTTCAGAGCATCCGTATAAGTGTCATTATACGCATAATATGGCTACTATGACTCCATACTGTAAATATACCGTATAGAAGAAAAAGACGAACGGCACCTTTTGCAGCCAGATTCGCGATAACGCACAAAGTTTAAAAATCGTAAAAAAACTATTTTGATTCGCCATTTTCGGTCAAGTCAAAGCAATTGAATTTAGTGCGCAGGACTGAAGTTGAAGTGAAAATAAATGCTGGAAAAAAAATTCGGCATTTGCTATAATAATATTGTGGAGAATCTCGGACTTGAAGAAGTTCCGACTAGAAATTTAAAAATTCAAGAAAGATACCGCTACTTTATATCTAATTACTTGAATTACAATGACACTATCTCCAACAGTTCAAAAAGATTTGGTACTTGATGCACAATTAATACCAGTGCACTGTGCAACATTTCCTGTACTTGTCTTCATGAAACCCCCTGAAGGAAACAATTCTAATTATGAATGAAAGAAAGAGTTAAAATAATATATAGAGATTTATAAACATATGTTACATATAGCACGATCACTCAATCCGTATTAACTTCTTAACAAAACCAGGGCCCTAAGCATTTTAAAAATCAAACTAAACTGAAAATTGAAATCTCTTATCTTTAACTCGAGGTAGAAAGGATGTCAGCATCTTCTATATCCTCTATGACCCCAGTATCCAGATACATTAAACTAATGAGCACAAACACGAAACTTTCTGCAATAAAAATTGACTCAAGGACGGCCTGTGGCCTGACTCCAGCCGTCATTGAATATACCCAAGCAAAGATAAACGGAACAAAAACGTTTTCCAAACGGGTCACCAGCGATGCGGCACCTAAAACTTCTCCTACCCTATTCTTTGGAGATAGCTTCATGATTGCATTTCTCAACAACGGGCTACCGCCGGAACCAAATGCAATAATGGTGACTGAGAAAAAGAATATTTTCCCAGTGGGCGCCTCTGCCAAAACAAAGTGACCTGCGATGGAAAATAGCAGTCCAATTTGGAGAAGACGTTTATCTATGGCGTCAATTGAGGAACTGGAATGTGTCCATACCTTCCTGGCAGTTGATAACACTAACGGTAAAACTGTTGAGAGGAAAACAAAGCGTGCGGCTCCAAGATAAGAAATGAAATACCCGTTTTCAACTGATGTCCATCCAAACTTAGTTCTCGCTATCAAAAATAGGAAAGGAACAGTAGACATGACCATTTCTGATAGAGTAGATTGAGCAATGATCAGGATGTATGCATTGAACCTGGATCTGCGGCTCCTAAGGTTAGTGAACTTCAAAGCTTGCAAAGGCGAAAACACATGATGGCATAATTCTCGTAGCTTCTCACTAAAGTATTGAAAGCTTAAACTAAACTCTAGTTCCTCCTCTATTGAAACCGATTCGTGAGAAGAAGAAACATCGTTCACACTTTGATCGTCAATAGCTTGATATGTAGTGGTCGACATTCTCCGGCGCCTTTCGTTTAAGAAAGACATTTTTTTCGTGAGATGCTCAGAATGAGACAATCGTCTATCTTTGTCGGTCCTCGATTCTTTCAGAAAAAAGAAAGCGAGAACAAAGGCCAAGGCATGAAACATGATAGCAACTGTAAACAAAGTACCCAAGTTCTGATTTGTTTTTTTCATGATAATAGAGCCAATGGTTGGGCCCAGTGATATACCTGCAAACATTAAAGCATCAATTACCGAGAGTGAGCCAGCTCTGAATCTTTCTTTGACACAATCCGAGGTGTAAGTCGAACATAAAATGGCGAGTTCTGTCATTGAACCTCCCATGCCATCTATTGCGGAGCCCAGCAAAAAGAATCGGTAGTTTACTTGGTTGGGATACACACAACAAAGAAGTATAATCAGGGCATTGATCAACCCACATGCCAATGTCCACAGAAACACCGGTTTTCTTCCAACGCGGTCTGAAAGTGATGAAAGAATTGGAACGGAGATGACACCTAACAAGGAAGACAATGTCGACATATAAGTTTGAAACATTCCAACCATTGTGGTTACCTCAGGTGCGAGACACCTTTCGTCTTGAGGAGACAGGAGTTGGCCAGTTGAGTTGTAGTGTCCCCTACAAACTAAATAAACCAAAGCATCAAGCTGAGATGTCACGGACGAGGTGGAACCAATGATGGTGAGGAGCAACAGACCGGCCATTAATTTGTAATTCGGTCTCTCGTACCACTTCATCTTTTGGTAAACGGTCTTCAGGGGATTGTTGTCTTCGACATCATTATCGGGATCCTCGGGTTCTGATAAGTGATGTGGCTCATGCTCCAAAAGATGTGTGGTCTCGTCGGCATTAGAAACGAATTCGTTAGCCACCAAATTCACCGCCTCCTCTTCTGCGAACGGAGTAGACATTACTTAATTCAAAAGTAGCTTTTTACAGGAACAAAGTATCAAATATGCGTAGACGACAGTTAGAAACGACTATTAATAAAGGTTGATAATGAATGGTAAGAAGAAAGAAATCATGGCAATCCCATAAATAAATAAATTTGAGTAAACGGCTTTAAGATGCAAGATCTCCCCGATAAGCAATTTCTACGTGATTTTGTGTGAGAAATTCGACTTGAATAATAAAAATTAACATGGAAAATAAAAACAAAGCTTATTTTATGCAATAAATTGTATGTGGGTGTAAAATATACTGTAAGCACTGTAAAGTATAATTTTAGCTAAATTTACATAAAGTTAAGTGAAATGTGTCTGGTCTGTCCTGTCTTGGACTGTCCTGGACTGTCCTGTCACACTCCACATGGACCCAAACCTGAATTGGGAGGAACGGCGGTACCTAAACCTCACCGTACTGTTGGTACCTGTGTACGAATCGATAGCCCAATCCATATGCAGGTATCAGATTTCCCAATTTTGATGGGCATCTTTTTTGACAAAACTTCTTCTCTGAGGATATTTGAATATTCATTGATTGCAGCAATATATACTTTTGACATATGCGAAACTTCTCTGAAATTGGTTTCGATGATTTTAGCTGGTAACTCTGCACTTTGAGCGGTACGAAGCAGACAGAAAGGGCTACGTTAAACAAAAGTAAACTGATATAACTAACATACCGCTCCATTTCGCGCTCTCTTCAATTGCAGTGTCGTGTTGATTCGAGCGTCTTAAAATTGTAAGCTTAGCATTGAGTGATCCAACCAGTCTAAGTCGGCACTTTTACTTCTGTATAATGGATGTATTGTAAGCATTCTATTCAAGATTGAACACTTAAGCGCATGGTGCACAAGGTGACTATAATACACTTAAGTTCAATCATTTGAAAAACAGATCATTGACACATTAGTACTCTTTCACATATATTTTATTGCTTTCTCTGTCCAGATTAAATAAAGGAAATATTAAAACGAGCCTTTGTACGTTTCCTTTAGCTATTATGGCTAAAAAATTTGAGGGCTACACAGTCGTGTCAGAATAGAGGCTTGTATAAAAAGTTTTTCTTCCAATGTTACATCTGCCAGTCTACCCATTATCAGCATCATAATGGCTATATATATATATATATATATATATATAGATGTGCAACGAGTTTTTGTTTAGAGTTACATTACAATGAAACTTGAGCTGGTGCTTTAAGAAAGATTTTTGTATATTTCCGTTAATATACCACTAAAGGATTTAGGGAAATGGAGAAACGTGAATCTGACGTACTTCTTCGCAAAAATAGCTGGGCCGTGTATGCTTGACAATTTGCTCAATAAATTGGGCCATTCTTTACGCCATGAATATCTTGAATCTCAGTATATTTCAATTCGGAAACCCTTTTATGTGTGCGTTCATAGTTATATGACATCGTTAACCTTTTACTACCGTGAAATATCATGCTGAATGCAGTACACATCACAGCAATATAAAGTCTTCGATAAACAGAAATAGCAATAAATCTGGATCGCAACTGAAACTATCTTTGTGGCATCAATCAGTTAACGCATAAGAATAAACTTCCTGTTCACTACATGAGCGCTTGCAATGTTATCGAGTGTAGCTCGATCTTCAATATTCCCTCTCAGATCTTCTTATTTGGCCAAGGCATTGGCATACTCTTTTAATATTTGGCATCGTTACCTGTGGCTTTGACATTCCTTTTCGAATTCTTTGATCTTGCTCTTAACACACTTTCACCCTGTATATTTTCAACTTACAATGTGGGCATTCTTTTTCAAACTACCTGTAAACTCATATAGCTGGGAAGTCGTTGAGGACTCTTAGATGCTAAGATATGAGTCTCCAACTATATGAAGACCTTGAGATTGAATCCTTGAAATCATGTTATTCAATTGTTCTTTTTTTATATCATCTTTATAATCGTTGCGCTCTTTCATCCTTTACAAAAACACAATCGGCCATTCAAACCAACACAAAACCAAAAATGCCTTTGTTCTACATTCCCAAAGCTGACAGTTACGACAAGAAACCTTCTTTAATTTCTTCCACCAACACATTTCTTGGTGATATAATTCAATCAAACCGTTCTGCCAGAAAAAATCTTGCCGCTGGTTTGTATCATCAAGAAAAGGATGGCCCTTTGACATACTGCACAACTATACCTATGGTGAAATGAAAACTGTCCTCGATGGTAACTTCACTATATTTAGCAAAACCAGTGCCAATTACGAAGCAACTCAAGGAGATGGTTTGCTTATTTCTGCTGGTACTATTGTTACTTTTACCTCTACTGACTTTGGCTCTGCTTTCTACGTCGTCCTCAGAGATACCATCCTTGCCTAAGTTAGCAGCATTCAATGCCTCAACTTTTGTTATAGTTTACCATGTAAAGTCTCCAGACTCCTTTAATGATACAATAGTCAAATATTCGCCACTCAAGGATAACTTGATATTTGATCAGAAGTTGTATTATACCTATTCAACATTGATATCTCGGTGTTGTAGCATATGTGTATCTAAGTAGCAGCCAAATTGAGTCATACACTAATATTTACGTGTATTATTTACTGGATCACTGTTGAATATGTCGTAATGGTTCTACTCCTGGACAGATGAAGACAATTTGTTACGCAACTTGAATTTTCTCTAAAAATGCATGCATTTCACTCTAAAACGATTACTTCAATAATACGATTACTTCATTAAAATTTTAAGGTAAGGTCTATGAATATAAGCAAACAAATCGCATTTGACTCTGCTAAAAGGGCAATATTTCACAGCTCAGGTGTAATTGTGTCTGAACTTTTAGGAAGTACTGTACGTACGTATAAGAGAATTAGCTTTATAAGTAGTCTGGAATACTAAATTAAGAAGAAGTTTACAAAAGTTACTGGTGAACCAGTGGTGATACCTCACCATGCTGGGTAAGAGTGTAAAACTTTCAAACATCTGAATAGTTTTGGAGTACGCATAATATGGATCAGTTCCCTGGAACAAACTACTGTGCAAACTTAGCAAATATGAATCAGACAATGCCTGATATTGACAGATTTTACTAATGAAGATTCTACGAGAACATGTTATTTAAATATACTGAAATTACTTTGGCTATTTATAATCAAACAGTCAATCTGCATATCAATTTTATAGCTGAATGTGCTGTCAGAATTGAAACTCTGAGCATACAATTACATAGCACCAGACTGTGGAATGAATACACTGAATTTTTTCCATTCAATTTGTCCCTTTAACATTGGCCTGTAGTTGTGTCTCTGTTGGTTAAATACGTAATGCTTATATCTAAATACATTTATCGTAGTTTTTGATGTAGTTTTGTTCAGACTAGTTAACTAGGTCGGTTATCCAGTAATTTTATACGGATCAATACCATGAGGAAACTCTCTTTTCTCTGCCTCAACCAGCCAAGCGACAGTATCTTCCAACGTATCGCACAACTCTCTATACTCAATACCTAACCATTCTTGCGACCTTTCTGTGTTGTAATTGGCAGGGCCTTTGAGATTTCTAGGAAAAATTACAAACCTATCAGAAATATGGGGTGTCATTCTCTTCATCAACTCGGCAATCAGCCAGTCTTCTGCTCGCCCGGCAACTGCAAAACATCGCTGGTTTTTGAGTTCTTCTTTTTCTAAAGCAATGATATGAGCTTTAGCCGCGTCCCTGACGTCAATATAAAAAGGCCAGTAGTACCCTGCATCGTGTCCAGCCTTTTTATTCATGAAACTGTAAATGACCTTGTTAGACTCATTCAGGTCTTTCAATTTTACATCATGCAAAGGAGGGCCCCAAACATATGGCAAAACAATAGACGTCAGTTCAAAATGTGGCTTAGACAGTTTTGAAAATGACCACATCTCCTGTTCAGCATACTTCTGTGCTCCAATGAAAGAATGCACCTTGACGACAGTATTATATGCTTGAAACTGCTCGATATTACTCCAACAAGTCTCATCGTATGAAAAGTTTGAATCTTCACTCCCAAAAGGTATTTTGATGGCGCTTGCCATACATGCTGTCAATATAAATCTTTTGACATTATGACCATGTTGTTTCACAGAATTCAAAGTATGCCTCAGACTGTTAACAATGGGATCATATATCTGGCACAAGCTTAGTACAACGTTTAGTCTATATGGTGAACCCGAATGGATGACGTGAGTAATATTAGTTTCTTCCTTGAGTAGTGTATCAAGAGCACCTTCTACACCAAGGTCATGTATGACTCTGTATTTGATCACTTTACCAGCATATTTAAGTCTAATACGCTCGCCCTGTTCTTCTGTTCGCACAGTACAAATAAAAGGTAAGTTCTTTTCAATTAATTGATCTATAATATGAGACGCAATGAAACCAAACCCTCCTGTGATTAGAACCTTCGTATCGTCCATTTTTGCTTTCTTTTAGCTACAGGGCCAGAAAAGATATGAGAATATGTTTGCAAATGTGAATTTACTGACACCAAAAACAACCTATTTCATTATGTATCAAAGACATCATTACAATAGTTGTTAACTCACAACACAAGTCACCAGTTCCTTCAAATTTTCTTTAGAGAAAAACTGTCGAATTGTGAAAATTGTTAGATTCATTTCATGATAAGCATCAGATTGTATTTCTTCTTATAGAAGGCTTGCTTGATACTTTGCAGCTAGAATAGTACTTTATATGCTTTTTGACAGATAGCTTCAGCTTCTAATAGAACTTTTTCAGAAGAGTTTGTCGTGTTAATGTTTACTGAAACGTTTCAACACAGGAATGTATATAAATTTATTACAAAATCTAATACTATTAGCAATTGAAAATTGGACAAAATACGTATGTATTATATACACTACTCAGAAAGTTTGAGCACACGCTTTGTTAATACAGTTTTCAATAAAGGGGTTCCTTGCGTTTTTGTATTATTCGAAACTTTAGAAAATTTGAGTGCGTCCATATCTTCTAACAAGTCTGCTAAGCGTTGGCATCCCAAGTTGAACAGATTTTCAATACACAAGTAATCAGCACATTTTGTAATAGCAACAACATCCTCAGAGTTATAATTCGACAGCAAGTTGCGTGGGAAATTTCCATTTGGATATGAAATGCATAAATCAATTACCTGGGTGAGCAGCTCAGAATCAACTATAGGGACTGGGATGGTTGTTGCTTTTGGGTTGTCTAGTAAAATTAACAGGTTGGTATGCCAAACAATGGTGACTTCTTATAAAAAAAATGCTCACTCACCTTCCAACAACGTGGCTAAAACTTTGCTGCTGAGGATTCTAGAATAGGCTGTGGATTATTAGCCAACTAGTATACTAAAGTCTTATGAGAAGTGTGTAAACTTACGATATTGATGATTGACATCATCAGATGATATTAAAGTGACGGTACTGTTAAAAGTTCCTTTATCTATAGCATCAAAAGCGATAATCCGAAAGATATTCTTACCATGGTAGTACATATCTGAGATTGTAAGCAAAAGAGTATGGTTGTTTAAACTAAACAAGATAAAACTGTAGAAATTAATGACAATTCAGTGAAAATTACGGAATTCTATCATTCAAAGAAAACTAATCTATCTTTCAATCAAATTAGCTATAGCGGCAGCTTCAATGTATCGTCACCTAGCTTAAGTTACAGCTTTTGGAGATGTAGGCAATTATGTAGCATAGTATAAATTAATGTATTGCATGTCAATATTATGTGATCATTGGCTTTTACCTCTGACATTCTAAAACAGTTGGTATAATATGACAGATGTACTCCTTTAAAGCCTGGTGGTTGTGGCCGCAAAGCACGTTATATAACATATTGTAAACTTTTTTCATGAACAACATCCAATAGTTTTATAGGAGAAAAATGCAATGTTAACCTATTCATTTAAACTTAGGGTCTTTTATGTTATAAAAATCTAACATCTACGAAATAAGTTCGATATGAAATTTCCTGGTTTTGGATGATATTATACTGTTTCTTCAATTGAGGTTACGATATTCAAATTGTTAGCCCCAGAACGTAGAAGACCATCTGTTCTAGCACAAGCTGTATACTTGCTGACATCAAATACATTGATTACAATCTGACATTGTGCTCACAAGCCTAGACGTTTGACATGACAAAATGGCATTCTGTGTACTTGTTACTGTACATTTTAAATCTCTTGTGCTAGGTTAAGTTAGTAAAACCACCTGCCAGTTTATTCGAAAAGCTTAGCTTACACATAAAATTGCAATGAGTCTGTCAAAATGTCCTAACCCTCTCACCTGTACCAAGATTTGTAGACATCATGAATCAGATTACACTGATAACATAGCTCTATCAACATCTTTCATATTACCCCACAATATATTGCATTTCTCAAAATGATCCACACTACGAATGAAAAACAAATATCAGAGCTGCGCCAGTCTTCGGCGACTTTGATCTCACAGCTTCAAACTCTTCTTGATCAGATTGCAACGCAATTATCTGACCCCACATCGCCCTCAGAGATCTCGCTACCCGAAGCACGGATACAGCTATCAAAGACCATGCAATCTTTGTCACAAATTCAAACCAGGCTTAAAGAATCATATTCAATTGAGCTTCAGTCTCGATCTAAAGTGCTAGAAGAATTGAAATCTCTATTAAAACGAAAAGGGAAACTTAATACTGAAATTAAAAACATCGATAACAGTAGCGAATTTGCGACAAAACTGAAGACTGTGATAGAGTCAGAAAACCAACTCATAAGGGAAAAGGAAGAACTTGAAAACAGGCTTTCCGAAGTTAACAGAAAATTGTCGGAAACTGCACAAATCAAAAGAGAGCTGCAAAGTTCAAGAGATGCTGCCAAATCGGTGTATGTGATGGAGTTAGAGCAATGCGAAGAAGACCTGGCACGGCTCAATCTAGCGCAAAACGGGATTGAGACACTTGCACGTCAAGTTCAAAGCTACGTCAAGTTCCGAAACGATGCGGAAAAAGAGGCTAACGCGCTGAAAGAAGGTGTTGTTGTTTGGAGGTCGGTGTGTACAACTCTCAGTGGGCTGGAAAAAAGTATACGCATAATTCTGCGGTCAGGCGAAGACAAGGACCGGAAAATACTCAAACTTATCGGAAATGCTATAGAAGAACTGAAGAGACTTCTCAACGTTGCTGTCAGTGAAGGTTGGGGTCTGCTTGTTGTTGCCATTACACAAGAGCTTGAAGGAGTCTACGAGAGTGAAAAAATTGTCAAACAGAGTATAAAGAACTCTCCTGAAGTCACAGAAAACGCTTCTCCATCTCCTAGTCAATCTGATGGAAGGAAAGGTAATATGACAAGCAGTTTGATCATGAAAAGTGAAATGATTCGGAACAACATGTTGCATAGTGATGAAGAGGATTCGGAATCTATAAACGAAGATAAGAAAAATGTGTGAAACATTCCACTGTTTAACTTCTCCATATACATTACTCCTACTTTCTATCTATTTCTTCTTTATTCCATAATTCATATTTATTTAATAATTCTACTAATTATAGTACTCTATCGTCGAATCTGTTAGACGAGTTGTATAAACTTCACTGATACAGTAAACATGCTACTGAACTTTTTTATTTAAGTGATGGAACTGATGAAATTTACTATTTTTGGAGAAAAAGTAGAAAAGTTGAAATACATTTTACAAAGTCTCAACAAACGTTTCGTTCTTTTTTCAAATCACCCCTTTCTCCCCGTCTAAAGACTGCTCCATGTCAGAGCTTTTGCTTTCATAAGTCTCAGGTGTCCAATTCTTAGATCTCCAAGCAGGAACTTTAGCATCCCACATATGAGATATTTCTTCCAGTGTCTTTCCGTTCGTCTCTGGGAACATCAGGTACACATGAACAGTCATTACTGCACAAAAAACGGCAAAGATAATATAAGTTTTCCATGTGATGTTCTTAAATGCTGAAGGAACAAACATGGCGAGTGCAAAATTGAAAATCCAGTTGAAGGATGTGCACAGTCCGTTGGCAAGACCGCGCTGCGGCGTCGGGAAAATTTCAGCGCAGTATACCCAGGTGGTGGGGCCCCATGTGGGAGCGAATGAAGCTACGAATAAGTAGGACATGGAAATTATGGCTTTGGATGCTCGAGAGTTTTTGACTGTGATGCGAATCATTTCTTCGGGACCGAGATCTGGCAACGTAGAGCTGTAGATTCCTAGTAAAATAGAGGTTATCAGAAGCCACACAAACATCAGTGAGGAACCAATCATAAATGTCTTTCGACGGCCCCACGAATCAACCCAGAAAAGTGCAGGTGTTGTCATGACCATATTTATGACATACTGGATCGAAGAAGAAACTAAAAGTGTGTTTCCTTGGAATCCGGCCATTTTGAACATGTAGACGATGTAGTACATCATGACATTCATACCTGTCAATTGTTGCCATATTTGAGTCCAGATACCAATGAAAGTTCTATTAATATTCCTTTTGCTGAACAAGTCTAGAAGTGTCAATTGGGAAGCTTCTTTTTCTATTTCTAACGCTTCTCTTATTTCTTCAATTTCCAAGGCCACATCTGGATGATTCAGATCTCCTTTAGCCTGTACCATAGAAATGACATGAATCGCATGCTCCCATCTTCCCTTTGAAGCCAACCATCTTGGAGACTCATCTAAAAAGATGGTTCCGACCAACAAAAGTACTCCTGGTATTAACATAATACCCCAAGCCGTCCTAAACGATGCTGGGCCCTGAATAAACGAACATCCGTACCCTATATAGAACATGATCATTATACCCCACGTCAACGACCATTGAAAAATGGACCCCAATCTACCCCTAATTCTTTTAGGTGCCAGCTCAGAGATGAAAACGGGGATGGTTGCCGATGCAAATCCAACACCGAGACCAGCTATAACTCGGCCAACTATAAGCTGTGCTATATTCTGCGAAGAACACTGTATAGCGCACCCGATAATCCAGAACCCAGAAGCGATCTGGATCACAGGCCGACGTCCAAATCGGTCAGTTAACATACCGGTAAAAAGTGATCCCAGAAAGGACCCACCGGCCATCGAGGATGTGATGCCTCCCTGTGTCAGGGAGTTCGGGTAGTTGAAATATTCTTTGTAATGCACCTGGTCCACAAAGGAAGAAACTGAGGAGATGTCGAACCCAAAGAGCATGCCACCGATGGTGGCTACGCAAGTAATCAAATAGGGGTTATAAACTTTGTAGACCATATATCAAGAGACCGCTCTGAGATGAGTACTTTTTTATTGGTTCCTTTCACAAATGGGCCAAGGGAAGTGCGTTTTTAGGGATTTGAAAACCTCGTCGTTTTTTTCAATGGAGATTTGACGGGTATATATATATATATATATAGATACAAAGTGCATATTTGTTGATATACACATCTTGGAAATCTCCATTAATATGATTTTGAGGTCAAAACATATTCTTAAAACGCGAGTGAGTAATATAATATCTTAAAATCTGAAATTTCTTTATGTCTCCTTGTCGCTTTTTCTTTGGATTTAGATGTTTCTGGAGTAGACTGGAGATTAGTTCACTTCATAGATGATTTAGCAACTGCACAGCTCTTTTGATGGTAGTCTGGACCTATCGTGATCCTATATATGTCGCAAAAGTGACCATTGTAGCTTACAACTCTCTCCACATTCTGTCTCGCTACTCATCCATTCAGTTCTACTTCTCAAATTTAATCCTGTCTTTCGCATAGACATCAACAGTGCATAGCAGTCATGCTAACGACAATTATGCCTTTTATCCTCTATCTCTTGCTCTTACTTACAAGATAGTTTGCTCTTTTCCCACATAGCATGAAATATGGTGTTGATTTTCCAATTCTAAAATTCCCCACAACCTTCTATCTCAGTTGCTTATTTTGTAACTGAATTCATAGCCACTCAAATGCCACATAAATTCATGTTTAAACTACTTGGTGAGCAAGCAAGTTTATATCTAGCTTACTAAATAGAGGTGTCAGTGTGTGCCAATTGTTTATCGATAAGATTGAAATGTTAGTCGAAATTTGCATACACACCTTCGTATAATAACTAAAAGCCAAGTTACAGATCAAATTAGATTGAATGTGTACAGTTTTCATCGAACTCTCAAGAAGTCCATAAGCGAATTTTATTTTTGCCTAAATCTCTTATCGTACTGGCGGATCCTCGAAAACAATTAAGCCCCGTTATGAGCTTTCAACGGTCGCCATCAGGGTTCGAAGTGGGTGTTTTATACATCTACTAGTAGCTACCTCGTTTTTAGACTATCATCCTCACATAGTCAGTCTTGAAACAGTTGTACAAAAGCTCTCAGATTATGTTAAAACAAAATCAGAAGTACTGGATGAAAAAATTACTTTCTGAATATATTAATAACGTTACAAACCAGATATTAAAGCTCTATCAAAAAAATTAAAAGCAACCAAAAAGCACACACACACAATAACGAACAAACAAACAAACAAATTTATAATAAAGCACAAAATAAAACAACTCTAAAGACCTCCAATATTAGCCCCAGCAGCACTAAAACTTCTTGTACTTCCCTTTCTCGGCGTTCTACTTCGATTTAGCTCAGGAGCCACACCTTTCCTAAACGTCGATAACCTCCCAGAATGTCCATTCAATTGACCGGATGACTTGTTTCTCATCTCAGACCCCATGTAGTCATCAATTATGCTTTCCCGGTCATCCGCATCTTCTCCGAAAGCAGCTCTGGATACAAGATATTTCAGAGCTCCATACCAGATGTTGTGTCTGGTTCGCGTAGGGCACGTCAGCTTCAAAACCTTCTTGTCTACTGATTCAATAATAATGGATTTGTGGAATAGTCCAGGTGGTAAAGGATTGTTATCTTCTTCTGTCTTGACGTTGACGATGGCCATAGATTTAGCTTTTCCACTATTCTTGGATTCAACAGCTGGATTGTCCTGACTCCAATACAAAGTCAATGAATAAGGATGAACCCAGAAGTATCTTTCATGGCGGTTTTCAGAGATTCCAGAGAACCCTTTTCTTCTGGTGTATTTGAACAGGTATTCTCCAATAACAACTTGCGTAATCAATGACATCATTTGGCGGTCATGTAGAGATGTCGTAGTTCCAATAGTAAAAGCACTCAAGCTTGCAGCCTGACTGTTGATTGAAGCCATGGATGGTTTGGATTGAGGGCCTCTCATGCCATTGGGAGTCATTGGTTCAGGCAATGGTACATTGGGTACTCCTGAAGATGAAGTACCTATATGGTTCTGTTCAAAGTCAAACACATTATCGCTTTGGTCGCCCATGGTTGGGTCATAGTAAGGGTTGCTGAATGTAGCCAAACTCTGATTTTCCGAAGGTTTCGCAGAATGTCCCCATCTTCCAGACGAAGTTTCCAAATCCGAAGGGTCTTCAATACTTCTCATAATGGGCTCTTGTGAATTCGAATGTCTATGGTTAGCCGCATGATGATAAGAGAAGTTGTTTATTGCTGGAGAATTGTTGAGTGTACCTGACCGTGAACTGCTCTGTAAGTTTTGAGTTTGGTTTTGACCTTGTTGCTTCTTCAGTAGATCGTATTCGGATGCAGCAATAGCCACAAGTCCGTACCTTTCAGCTTCAAGTTGTACCTTCTCCTTAGTCAATTCGTGATCCTAAAAAAAGATTTTGTTAGTAAGGAAATAAATAATAAATTCCGGTAAAATACAACATACCTCATGTTCGATGGCCTTCAACTCGGACCACTCTTCAATATCAAGAACCTTCAATCCAATCAGTTCTGCATCACGTCTAACGCTATTTTCATCTACCATACGCTGCTTTTTCAAATCCTTCAGATCCTTCTCACTCATCAACACCAAACCAAGTTCACTTGCTCTTAAACTCAACTGCTCGCCAGATGGATTCTTCAACTCATCCAAATCAGAATGAGGAATCAATACCATTCCACGATTACGCGCCTCATCACGTATGTCGTCCAGACTGATATCTTTCACGACTGTTTTATGATCGACGGGAGATGCAGGAGTAGGAACTGCAATAGGGACAGGAGGGAGTACGGTGATTTTTCGCTCTTGAAGTTCTTCGTATTCATCATGTGTAAGAACAACCATGTTTCTCTCTTGTGCAAGTTTTTCCAAGTCGTTGTTTTTGAATACAAGATCGTCGTACTCATTGTGGGGAAGTACGGCATATCCTAATGTAGCAGCAGAGGCCTTCACATGATCCAGGGTTGCGGACTTGTTCGCTGAATCCATAAGCTTGTTGTGATCTTCTTTTGTCATTAGCTTCATACCAGCCTGGTCAGCTTCCTTTGACAACTCTTCTGACGATAGCATAGGAGGAAGAGCAGCGCGGGCAGCCTTTTCTACAAGTTCATCATAGTCTTCTTGCCTCAATACCTTCAATCCTAGAGAATCAGCATCTGTGAAAACAGTCTCAATAGTAACGGTGTGAACATTAGCTGCTTTATCAACAAGCTCTTTGTACTCTTCTGAATGTAGAACAGTGAAACCAAGTGGTGTAGCAGCTTCTTTAAGACCGTCCTCTGTATTAAAGCGTTCAATCTTTTCGTTGTTCAAATCATTTTCTAGCTTGAATTTTTCGAGTGCCGAAGCATGTTCTAATTTCAATTGTTCAATGTCAGCATGTAGAATCTTTGATTTTTCAAGCTCAATTTGTAATTCTTCAAGCTCAGCTTCACGAGTTTTAGCCAACTCAGCTTCAGCTTTCAATTTTTCATTTTCCAATTTTTGTTCGCTGATTTGTTGGTCGGTTTCGAGTTTTAGCTTCTCAATCTCATCGTCAAGAAGTTTTTCTTTAAGCTTCAATCTTTCAATTTCCGCCAAAGATTCTTCAAGTTCTTTGTTTTTAGATTCTAGTGACTTTGAGAATTCCATGTTCATCTGCTGAAGCTCTTCTAGTAGCGAACTGTTGTCATTGGCTGATTTCGGAGGCTCAGATAGTTGTATTTCCTGGTCTTTGTAGTCGGGTAAGTAAACGCTTTCGCTCACGTTCTCCTTCTCACCAACATATTGAAGTTTCCTGTTTTCAGATTCTTGTGTTTCACTGTTCTGTTCAGATACAATTCTCTCAAAATCGTTGACCTTTAGTTGAACATCTTGAGGGAAGGTCAACCCGTCAACGATAGGGGTACTAGTCCTCGAAATTTGTGGTGTTGATTCACTACTGATAGCAATACCAGTTCGTTTAAAATTCTCCTCCTTGATGGGTGTTTCTGATAACTTTCTCGATGGTGTAAAGTCCAGGCCATTAGGTGTCATAGATCTATCGACTGCAAGTCCCTCAGACTTTGGATATTCAGCAGAGACAGGAGTTGGAGTGGCAGAGATTGAGCCATCTGAGCGACCCTCATCCCAAGACACAACGGAATTCGAGCGAGTATCAAGAGCATAATGATTGTTTCTCTTCAGTAAATATTTGTACTCTTCAGCAGCAACAGCAATAAGACCAAATTCTTTGGCTGATCTCATTACATCACGTTTAGTGGGCTTGTATTCTTTTTGGTTGTCAACAAGACGCTTATATTCTTCAGAAGAAACGGGGACATAACCAAGTGAGCGCATGGACTCAATCACCTTTTCACCATGAGAGCTTGACTCAGTAAGGGCAGATTTTCGAATAATACCTTCAAAATGTTCTTTTCTGGCCAGCACTGATCCCAATTGTTTAGATTTAGTTGCAGGGCCATCAGTGCTATCAGACGGGGCCAGTTTGTCCAGTTTCGCGGCCTTCTCGTTCAATTCAGTGAACACATCTTTCGTAACAACAACGGCATTATTCTTCTTGGCCCAGATATCAATGTCAGCTTTTGCGGGTTGGGTAACACGCTTGTTCAGATCCTCTAATTCCTCAGTAGTTATTCCCGCAAGGCCAACACGTCTGCACTGCTCAACAACTTGTTCCCTGTCAGGCTCGTACACATTCTTTTCGAGAGCTTCATATTCTTCAGCCGGCAAAGTTATCAAACCTAGCGAATGAGCCATAGTGGTGACTTCCATCGGACTGGGATCATTGATTCTCTTCCTCAACTCCTCTAGCTCATCGCTGTTGACAATAGTATATCCATGTCTAAGTGAAGTTTCATTTAGTTCATCAAGTGTTGGATCCTTCGCCTTTCGTTGTAAGAGATTGTATTCTTCAGAAGATACTAAAGCCATACCAGGTGGTAGTTGTGAATGCGATTCTGCAAAGTTTTCTTCAGCTTTCTTTTTCAGTGACTCAAGATCAGCTGCTGGAATCGTTGAAAGACCGTGAATCTTGGCCAAAGATTCAATTTCGTCCATTGAAGGGGCTGTCGAAAGTTGTTTGAGTTTTTCAAGTTCTTCTTTAGGGACTGCACTCAAGCCTTTCATCTCCAACTTCTTGTCAAGATCGAACTCAGCAGTTGATTTTGCTTTCAGTTCTTCTAATGATTCAGTATTAACAACAGTACATTTGAATTTCTTTGCAAGTTCGTTCAAGTCTTTCAATTCGGGCTCGAATGCCCTCTTTTTGAGTTCCTTTAGCTCGTCCTTTTCAATCAAAGTTGAATCATATTTATCAGCATGCTCAAACAACTTTTCTTTGGAAATATTTGTATTGGCCTCGGCACCCTTTTTAAGCTCGTTGAATTTATTTTTGTCAATAGCAATCATTCCGAGAGACTCTGCCTTAGCAATGATTTCCTTTTCTG
This sequence comes from Geotrichum australiense, assembly GCA_030563945.1. Classification (NCBI taxonomy): domain Eukaryota; kingdom Fungi; phylum Ascomycota; class Dipodascomycetes; order Dipodascales; family Dipodascaceae; genus Geotrichum; species Geotrichum australiense. Next base: position 189,275 of record JAJMKR010000030.1, on the reverse strand, counting down.
TCAAAGCGCTTTCGGTATTATTGTTCGCGTTTTCTAATAAAGATCTATGGGTATCGACAGGTACAGGGATCAGACCAAATGATTTAGACTTTTCTATTACCACATCCTTACTAGGGTTCGTCGCTCGCTCCTTCAATAGTTCATGCTCTTTGGCAGGTATCACAATAAGGCCCAAATCTTGAGCATTCTTTGTGACTTCTTCGATGGTCGGGTTTCCAGATTTTTGTGAGTCCAAACTGTCCAGATCTTCTAGCATCTTTTGATAAGCATCGACAGGGATGGTAGCCAAGCCCAACTTTTTAGCACTAACACTGATACTTTCCAACGTTGGTTCTTCGGATTCCCTTGGAGAATCTAACTCACGGGTCAGGTTTTCATACTCAGGGGCAGCAACGGCTACAAAGCCCATATCTTTAGCTTTCGAAATCACATCTTCAGGCGATAGCTCATGCTTAGTCAACTTTCCATACTCTTCGTTGTCAAGGAGAACAAATCCACGTTGTCGGGCCAAATTTTCGAGTTGAACATTGTCGATATCTCGTGAAGATAACAAAGGAGGGGTTCTTTGATCAAACGTGGTTCCAACTTTAGGTGTGGGTATATTGTATTCAGCAGATGTCACTCTTCTAGCCTTTGGGGTATTTGGACCAGATCTGAGTGCTCGGTTCGTAGAGATCGGTCTGTTCTGGGCTTCATCTGAACTATCATCTGAATAATTAGAAGACTCCGTCTCTGTAACTTCACCGTCGGTTGTGTTGAAACCGTCTTCCAAAGCCGATTGAAATCCGTCCACAGCAGGATCATCCATACTTGAATATCTGTTATACTCGTTGTCAGAATCTTCCAAAGCAGTTTGAAAAGCCGAAGTGTCCGAAGATACAGAAGCAATGCTCATAGTTCTCTTATTTCGAGTGTCCTTAGAAGAACTAGCGTCAATAATAGACGGGAACATACTGTGAGATCTTGACGAAGAAACGGTTTTCTGCTTGTCTTGTAATTGGGTTACAAGTCTCTGTAATTCCAGTTTTTCATTCTTTTCTCGACTCAGTGCATCTCGAAGGGTTCCGATCGTGCGATGAGCATGGTTAAGAGAAGATTTCATTGTTTCTGATTCTAATGTGGTATGTCTCGATGGCGTCTTGACTGGAGATTTAGGAGGAGAGTTCGTAGGTGTTGTAAAATTGTCTTCATTCTTTTCGTGTAATGTTGGAGTCGATGGTTCCGTTTGTTGTACAGATTTGAGGCCAAAATTGGGAACAATGGGCGACTTAATGGCCCTGGCGTTTTCGAGTTCTTCTGACATTGCATTAAGTTCTTGTTTCAACTTCAGATTGACCCTGCTTAACTCTTCTCTCTCTTTGCCAGATATTTCGATTGTCTCTTCAAGTTTACCTTCCTTCTCTTTCAGCAGCTCTAGATTTTCCTGCATCTTTTCCCATTTTGCCTTTTCTTTTTCAAAACGACGTTTCTCCATGTTGGATTTTTCAATGGCTTCTTCCATTTCCTGGACCTTTACCTCAAGTTCCCAATTAGTTTCCTTCATTTTTTCTTCCTCTTGGACCACATTGCTGTACCGAGATTCGAGATCTTTGTAGTTTTGGGATAAAGTGTCGTGTTTTGTAGTGATGATGGTTAATTCATGATGAAGCCTCCGCACTTCAGTCAAAAGGTTCTCACCCAGATCGGAAGCAAATGCAACTGATTGGGTTTTGGTGCTTGATTGACGACGTCTCTGCTTGATAGGAGAGGAGAGTTGGCTGTTGGCTGTAGCTTCCAAAGCACTGGTAGGGGAGCTCGAAGACGACGGTGATTGTCCTTGTTTTTTCATTGTCTATATTATAATATTGTGTTAAAATAAGATCTTTTCAAGGGCAAAAATAAAAAATAAAAGTAGGAGCTTAGGGACAAACAGAACGCCCAAACAATCAGGACAAATAGTAACAATTGAAAATAAACAATGAAAATATGATAAGTAAAACATGACATGAAATAAACAAATATTAAGGTTTCAAACAAGGAAACTTACCTTTTCATTCGTATCTCGCAGTATATTTGAGAAAATATTAGCTTGATCCTTTAAGGCACTAGATCGTTCCGAAACCTGATTTTCACTAGCATTTTCAAAGTCGCTATCGCTGCTTTCATCGACATCGTTGAGGATCTGATCAAGAGATTTTTGGTCAACGGGAGAAGAAAGACTTTGAGGCGAAAGTAAAAGATTTGAATCTAATGTTGGACTATGCCCTAAACCAAGTCCGTGAATACCAGGAGCACTAACTAAAGAAGGGGGGTGGATTTGCTGGTTGTCCAGTCGAGCGCTGATCATTGAGAGCTGACGGCTTAGCGACTGGAATTGCTTGTCTTCCTCCGAAGGTTCTTTCGAATCAGACATTGGATCTAGACATTATCAGAAACGTTAGTATATTTGATCTAATAGCACTATTGAAACAGCAGATCCATGAATTATCAATATAAGATGTTTACTTGCATTAAATTGTTTAGTGCTATAACTGTAGCGTACCGTTTCAAGTGAGAACGAGATACACCGTTTCTCGAGTTAATGTGTCTAAATTGTGCCTGCCAAAAATGAATTATGCGTATCAACTTTCTGGACTTTGTTTTCACTTTCGCTATCAGAGGTCAAAACTTTGTGCAATTTTGACTTTCGAGTGTATAGAACAGTTCAGTATGAATAGAAGATAAACGGACTGTCTTATGAAATTCTATGAGTGGAGAAGAAAAAAGTTGTTAAAAACCTGTAGGCATTTAGAAAAAGAGAGAGAAAAAATAAGGAGACTATTTTACTCTCCGAACTTTAGTGTGTGCACAGTACAAAAATGATAAAGGGGAAAAATGCTAATAATGAGGTTTTTTCAGTTTTTTCCCCCCTTTCCCATTTACTGATAAACGCTGCAAGATTTGCATCGTCGTAGATTGGTAGTAGGGCACTCTATACTAAAGTGAACAATGTCCGTTTTATGCACGGCAGTCACAATACAGCCAAAAACTCACTGAACAAACTGATTCAATGGTCACCACAAATTTATACCAGATCTTTGCTCTGTTTCAAACGTTGTTATGTAGGCATAATGGGCTACAACTTGACATTGCTCATTGGCTAGCATCAGACGGTACATATGTCTGAAAAGTTTAGTTTAGAACAAACAACTCATCCCGTTTACCAAATCTTGCACAATGGACAGTGCTTCGCTCTGAACAGCATGCCATGTGCTGTTCTGTGACCTGCCCGTTGAACAATGGGAAGTATACTATTTTTGTACTACCATTTGACATCTTACAGGGTTGATCTTGTAAGCTACGTAGTTAAAGCTTGTTGACGTCTAAGGTTCTATACATTAAGCGGGCTCCAAAAACACACAAACACACACAGTCAACACCTCTAAAGGCCTATTCACATCTGAAAATCGTTCCAGGTACTTGCAGAGTTCCACTTGCCTTTCGTGACCCCCATTGATTTATCTATATACTATACCCTGCTTTAGAGTATAGGCCGTACCATCTGGTGTTCAGTTTAGTTTTCTTTTTAATCCAATGAGCCAAATGTCAGCTCCATGTAGAATTCATCCCTTAAAGGCCATGGCTTTGTCTTGCAAATAAACTTTGCGTCTTCAGGAACAACGTTTCGTGATTCAAATCCACGCTTACATCTACTAATGCTTAAATCTTAGTTTATAGCTGTTCATTTACTGTGACTAAATTCAATTAACAAGATTTGCGTTTACCTTCATTTACTGTCAAATTCTTTCCCTGCTTGTGTCGGCCGCAATTCCAGTTAAGGACCTTTGCAATATGAATTTCAAACCTTCTCTCTTCATAGAGATAGTTGTAAATATGTATTGAGAATGATGTAATAGCAAAAACATCCATGAGGGCTTTGAAACCTACACCGATATACATAACACATCATAATTTTGTGCACCTCATGTAAAATAAATAGCCTACTTTTTGGAATCTTTCTTTTTCTTTTCAGTATTCCTAATTCCATCCAGAAAGCCTTCGACGCCTTCTCGTTCGTAGTCATACTCTAGCTCATTGGCAACTAGCTGGCCAACCATCTTTCCACTGTCCATCAAAATAGATGAGAATGATTCCAGCGAGCTTTTGAATTGAGGTGATGAGATGATTTTGATCAGAGATGCTTTATCATTGGGTTCTCCATTTAGCTTGAAATCGGCCGGTAATCGGGAAATTAGATTTTTCAGGTCTGGAGAGTCCTCTGGTAATGAATTGATGTGTTCAACAAGTGTGGAAACTGGCAGCACATCTTGAATATTGATGATAGGTGCGCTCGGTTCTTGCTTTGTAGTGACTTTAGAAAGTATTTCATTTAAATTTCCACCAGACATGCTGGCAGCAGAAGCTTGTTGCTGATTGCTGCTCCTTGCTTCATCACTTTCAGCTTCTCCTTCTTCCTCTTCTTCTTCCTCTTCATCCTCACCTTCTTCATCTTCATCATCATCCTCCACATCTTCATCCATCAAATCCTGAAATTCCTTCAAAATTTTTCTATCGCTATCACAAAGGGCATTTGGATCAGGCAATGGACTTTTCTGTTGAAACCAGTAAAACTCGATCTTATCGGATGATTCAAACTTGAGCGCAAATATTCTTCCTTGGACATTTTTGGTCTTTATAGGAATAAGTTTAGCATCACCTGGGATTAGTATGAACTGTTCAGAATTGTAAAGCTCGCCTGGTTTCGCCGGCGACCCATCGCGGGGTTCCCACATGAAATACAAAAAATCGACGTCGCGCATGAGTCTGATTTGACCCTTGCGCTTCAATGGAGTGACCTTCCTGGTTTTAGGGTCATAGTGGCAATACCCGGCTTTGAAAATGGTAACTGGGTCCTGACTAGCATTAGACATGGTGTTCGCGTAGGGAGATACGAGAAAGTATACAGTTGGAAAAAATTAATATTGGTGTGTTGACACAGTTAGTGCTGTATTCTTAGATCTTCAACTTGAAACTTGGTAATTGTCTATGGTAGGTGGTATACAGTTGTTAAATTGCAAGTGTGTGTCTACCTGTCTGTGGCGCAATGATAATGCCCTAGCCCTCATTGACCTGACCAGGAATATCGTGCTCAAACTTTGTTTCTTAGAATCTGTTATCAGGTACATTTGTGCTGTCGGTCGGGTTATGACAGTTATGAGAATGAGACCTAAGTATCTACATATCGGTTATTGCTCAAGATCACCATTATCACCACTGGATTGCTTTGTTTTAGTACTTACGGTTATAAGTCGAATTCAAACTATCTATGTACAAGATAAATATCACAAAAATGTGCAATACCTTATTAGCTTATGGCTTATATTTTATGTTAGGAAATACACTAGCGCGTAGTGATAGTCCATGAAATTTTTATGAATGTCATGCACAGTGAAGTATGAATCTTCATCGAACTAGATTTGCCATCTCGCACCTATTTCAGAAAATTTTCTACTAGAACCCCCCGAAAGATATTCTGATAATACGCATGTAAACTGTTCACGAGTGCGTTTAGTAGCATGACAATGATAATTCAAGATAGTAAAGTTCAGTCTTCAATCTAGATGTTTGAACAACAGTGTGATACCTATTGATGACATAGCTTATTTCGATGCCTGAAAGTGGGTATTGTGCTGTATGTAGATGTCAAAATTGCACTGGACTATCAATTTGCAAAGCTTTGTGCACTGCTGATCTGTGGCGCTCTCTCCTAGTGCTTCTAGAAATGGACCCAGGGAAATTTCAAATCTTTCAACTTAAGTTCGAAACCTGATAGTACAAATTCAGCATAAGTTCCGCAGAATCTCCCTGTGTTTTTGTGCTAACAGTAGTCACTAAACTAGTTCGTGGCTCACAAAGATCCCACTATCATAGAGGTGGTTCAATAGGGGCTTAATTCAATATTAGACGTCGAATGCCCTGTTTTGTGATCCCCCTCTTTACCACACAGTAGCACAATTTGTCCCACACACGTTGAGTAGGCATCATTACGTAACATGTTCTAAAACACAAGTTTTGGCTAGATTGTGCCCTGAGCTGTTTCGCTTAATCTCATTTGTATCGGCATGAGCATGAATATGAATATGAATCATTTCTACCGGAACAATTGACATTACAGATCGTTCAGGGGTTAATTGGGAGAAGGGGGTAATACGATATCGGTCATCTTTTTTCATCCATACATGCAGACGGGAGTTTGTCTAGTTATAATCTGAAGGGGGGTCCATAGCATATCCTCCTTAAATCTGTAGTATTCACAAACGTCCGAAAAAGGCAAAAATAACACCATCGCTAAATTATTGGGTTGATCATATTTTGAGGGATACCGTCAGGTTTAGTCCTTTCCACTGACAAGTCGCAGTATTGGTGAGCCCCATATCGCAGACTAAACCCCGGTTCTGTCATGCTGGTGGTCAAAATAAGATACATTGGTAGGTATTAACGGTGCAAGTATTATAAAAGTGCGAGGTTCTTACGTAGTCTAATTGGTCCTCATCTCCCTCTGAGTGTTTACACATCACGTTTTGACAAATAGGCTGTAGATGTAGATGTCGTTGTCGCGTATGCTACGAAATATGGTGGTTAAAGTATGTGGTCACCCACTGTGCATGAGTGCACTCTACATGCTCTATATACAGCTATGAGATGTGATGTGGGAGAAGCCAAAGCTGAAGGGAGGGCAGGGGAGGTAGGGAGGTAGCAGGAGGAGGAAGAAGGATGGATGGATGGTGCTCAGCCAATTTTAAGTTTTGTCCGCGTGGTAGTTAGAGTTTTGGCCAGCAAACCAAAAACAAATGGGGAGCTGGAGCTGTTGCGCTACTTCCTGCTGAAGCGTCCAAGCCACCCCTGACTTTTTTTTTTATTTTTTTTTTGTACAAATTTTTCATGTTGAGGTTTTTTATGGATTAATAACCCGAGGTTTACGACTCTCAAAGTTGCAAAGCCACTGAGAATCAGGGTGTCTAAATAACGTAAAAGGTTTGTCAACTGATAGGCTAAGTATGAGATACAATGGCAGGTCGGTGTGAGCGTCGAAGTGTGTGTGAGAGAAAGATAGTGAGACAGAGTGAAATGGCGCACGCACACACCTTATAAGAATCAGTATACTTTCTTGTACGTAGAACAGTCACGCTAGCTCATAATTATACGTCAAGTACCAGTCTTGGGATACTAAGTTCAGGGATTACTGGCACTGTCATTGACGTTAGAATTAGCATCAGAAACAAGCCAAGTTGTTGCGGTGACAATTTATATCGCAATGTTCAACAATATTCGCCACTCAGGGCATCAATAAAAGTAGGGGAAAAATATCAGATTGCTAAACGTGCTGTAATTGGATAAATAAAAGAAAGGTAGGCTACGGCATGATAACCATCATAATATTTCAGTATCACATCATATAGAATTCTGAGCAAAAAAAACAGAGAGAAACACCTATGGTTTGTGCATTTACAATAGTTCTTCTGATTGGCGCACATGTATCGCGTAGACATAATATATATCTGGACAGACGTGGTTGGAATAGCGTTAGGTTTTTTTGCTGTACAAAAATGCGAATGGGGTGGAGTGGAGATAAATCAGGTCAAAAAAAAAGCCTTACGGAAATAAGTTTAGGTTACTCTCTAGTACTGGGTTATGATAACGTTCAAAATATGATTTGAGTAGACCCCATTACTGATCAGCCTCAGTACACAATTGACTTAGTCTAGTCAATCGATCACTCACAAGTGGTCAAACTATCACAAGAATCCACAAGTTGGCACACAAGTGATCATTACTGAGCATTCAACATCCATTTTCAAACGATATCCCATGAAACTCAATCGGCAGTACTTCAACTGTTGGATTGATGGCCTTTTTTATAAAACCACGTAGCATTTTACTTCATGCTTATGCATGCGAAGCCAAAATTTACTATTGAAAAAACCTAACCCCAAAATACTTAGTAAGGAAATTTAAAAACCACTTCCTCCTTTTTCTGGCCCTTATTTTTATTCGCTTTTTTCTTCTTTCTTCTTCTCCTTTCCTTCTTCCCTCCTTTTTTCTTCTTCTTTCTTGCTGTTCATCATAGATATTAGAATATCTTTTCCTTCATCTACTCTTTTAATAATCACTATCATAATCTACAATGGAAGGTATGTACCTAATTAAATCTCAATTGAATAGTTTCAGTGTGTGTCTAGTCGGGTTTATCCCTGGGTCCAATTGTTAGCTCCATTCAATCAATCGAAGTTGTTCGTTAGTCCGGTATATTATAGTCTTGTTCAGCACTAGTTCATCATTTCTCTTGTTTGTTTGATGCCAGCAGATGCGCATTTTCACAAACTAGCACTCATGGTGGTAGCGGCAATCGCATTCTGGAATTTTCCATTTTAGCCCGAATTTCAACCTTTTTTCTTTTTGGTTTTTTTGAAAAATGACATTTTTGCGTGATAAAAATATTGAGAAATAGCAGCCCCTTCACTATTCAATTCTGAGATATCATCTTTTGTTGCATAGTTCAGGTGTGCTCCTCTGTTTGTTTGGCCAGATTTCTCATAAAACTAGACACTTTGCCGGATACTATGGTTTTGTCAAAAATGCCACGGTTGATATTTGAGCTCAGTCACAATATTTTCCCGATATAGCCACACATTATTTTGCATCTAACTATTGGTCAATGTACTAACTTAATTTTTTTTTTCTTTTTGCATAGACGAAATTGCTGCCCTCGTTATTGATAACGGTTCCGGTATGTGTAAGGCCGGTTTCGCCGGTGATGATGCTCCCCGTGCCGTTTTCCCCTCTATTGTCGGTCGTCCCAGACATCAAGGTATCATGGTCGGTATGAACCAAAAGGACTCATATGTCGGTGATGAAGCCCAATCTAAGCGTGGTATTCTTACCCTCAGATACCCCATCGAACACGGTATTGTCACAAACTGGGATGATATGGAAAAAATCTGGCATCACACTTTCTACAACGAGCTCAGAGTTGCTCCTGAAGAGCACCCTGTCTTGCTTACTGAAGCCCCCATCAATCCCAAGTCTAACAGAGAAAAGATGACCCAAATCGTCTTTGAAACTTTCAACGCTCCTGCTTTCTACGTTTCTATCCAAGCTGTTCTTTCTCTTTACGCCTCTGGTCGTACCACTGGTATCGTTCTCGATTCCGGTGATGGTGTCACCCACGTTGTCCCCATTTACGCTGGTTTCTCTCTTCCTCACGCCATCCAACGTATTGACTTGGCTGGTCGTGACTTGACTGACTACCTCATGAAGATTCTTACTGAAAGAGGTTACTCATTCTCCACTTCTGCCGAACGTGAAATTGTTCGTGAAATCAAGGAAAAGCTCTGTTACGTTGCTCTTGACTTTGAACAAGAAATTCAAACCGCTGCTGAATCATCTACTCTTGAAAAGAGTTACGAACTTCCCGATGGTCAAGTTATTACCATTGGTAACGAAAGATTCAGAGCTCCCGAAGCTCTCTTCCATCCTTCTGTCCTTGGTCTTGAAGCTGGTGGTATTGATGAAACTACTTTCAACTCTATCATGAAGTGTGATGTTGATGTTCGTAAGGATCTTTACGGTAACATTGTCATGTCCGGTGGTACCACCATGTACCCAGGTATTGCTGAACGTATGCAAAAGGAAATTACCGCTCTTGCTCCTTCTTCTATGAAGGTCAAGATTATTGCTCCTCCTGAGAGAAAGTTCTCTGTCTGGATTGGTGGTTCTATTCTTGCCTCTCTTTCTACTTTCCAACAAATGTGGATCTCCAAGCAAGAATACGACGAATCGGGACCTTCCATCGTCCACAGAAAGTGTTTCTAAGTTATTTCTACATAAAAGGAAACATGCACCTCACTGGCTTCTACTTGTACAACAGTTTCATGTATTTCTTATTAATGTATTTTATTTTAGTAGTTTTGTGAGGATTATTTTACAGTTAGTTTGAAGAAGGAAAAAAAAGAAATAGAATATGTAGGTCTAATACTTTGGATTTTTGGTGGTTGATTGTAATTGTTGGCGTAGTTGTTATGATAGACAGTAGATAGGCTCCAAGCAGCCTCTTTTTAGTTTTGTACTGATAAGACGTTGGTAGGGCCATTAATACAGCAATAGTATCAGTACTGTCTGTTTGGCCATATTGAAGCGATGATGGTAGGCATACAAGACGTTGTGCATGAAAAACGGCATTTTTATGGCAAAAGTGCTACGCACAATTGAGATCATTATGATATAAGATTCACACTCGTTATTAAATATCCATAGATTTCGCGTTGATCGAGACTTTATAAGGGGTAGAGCATCATACTCTCAACATCTTGGCGATAAAAACAGAGTGTGAGTTGGTTTGCTGGACATTTGCAGCAAAGACTGTTTTACGTAAATTTATATGTCGTACAGGAAGGAGGGACAATAATACAGTAGGAGAAAGTAGTCAAATAGAAATGGGGTCCCCCGTTAGGTGTTAAGTTTGTGTGTACCCGGGGAACAAAAAATCTTCACAAGCTAAAAAGCTAGTCAAACGGTGCTAGAGGCAATGAATTTTATAAAAGGCGAGTTTGGGAGGGTAATGGTGGGCTTCGGTAGAGGTTGGTAGTCGTTGGACCAAGTGTTTGCGGTGACACTAGGACTGGGAAAGTAGAGCGTTGAGGGGCGCGTGGATTGAACGAATGGATCGAAGATGCTTTTTGAAAAATATTGATTGGTTTTTGAGCAACATTGAATAATACTGATATGATTAAATAGCAGCACGGAGGTTGCTAGTTGGAGCTAAGACTTATATACAATATATAGTGAGTTGTATAGATGGCAGGGTTAACCGCGCAACCACTAATCTCCAACCCCTTTTTACAATAAGTTGGACAAATCCATACTTAACCTGTAAGTTCCAATAAGTTCATCGCAACAAAATGCATTGGTTTCATGGAACTCAAAACAAAATGTCTACTCTACTGTGCGTCGGCTCTTTCAGGCCTCATCTTTTAAATTACCTTCAACTTTTTTGAGGGTTCCGAGTCTTTCCTTGTGCCTTGTTCTACTTGCATCGCAACCTATTTCTTTATTATGAAAAGGTAGTAGCTATACTACCCGGTATAGTAGTAAAATACATACGTATAAAGTTAGATTCTGACACGGTGCAAGATTCAGTGTATTTTTGGAGACACGGGAAGTCTTTAACGGGTTCTCTTTTGTCCTTTTGTTTTAGTTTTCTGTCTTTTTGGCTCGCTTGTGCCTTTGCTTGTGCTAGTTACTTAGTGCTACTGTGCCACCGTGAATGCCATTTGAGGAGGTATTAAACTGGTTGCTGGTCAGTCAATTACGTTAACGTTGCTTCAACGCACTATTCTGTACTCTGCTACATTATTGTCCTCGTTTCCACAGTAAATCACAGAGCCAAATTTGGCGTGTGCAAGTTTAATCCCAACAGTTGGGACAGTTAACTCAGTGCCTAATCCTGTGTAAACCCTAATGCACGGCTGATACCGTTTTGACTGCCCATCGCCATTTATCGCTAGCAGAAATCGCTGAAACTCAGTGAAAATAAATACTGGCAACAATCAACAACAACCAATATAAGTCAGTCAGTCAGTCATTTCTTTATCTTGTGGAATTCAATTCTCATATAAATACCATCCATTCCCGCTTGGAATTTTTTTTTTTCTTCTTCCTAATTTTCTTCTTCCTTTGGTCCTTTGGTAGTGGTTAATTTGTTAGGACTTGGTCGCTCTGTTAGTTCAATCTGCACCTGTTACAATCATTTGCATATTCCAATCGTATGTCAACTAATATTTGTTTTAAGGGTCTTATCGCTAACCTATTTTATTCTATATTCTCTACAGTAAGTCATTACAAAATCAAAAACATCAATGTCGAGCAGAGCTCTTTTGTCCATTGCTAGATCTGTCAGATCTCAGCCAAAATTGAGAATCCCTGCGTCCATCTCTCTCTCAAGATCATTTTCCATTACCTCATCAAATTCATCAGCCCTCGATCCGCTGGATACCTACCTAAAAAGGCACAATGGTTCAGTAGGCAAAGATCTTGACAAAATGCTGAAAACTGTGGGCCACAGCTCTGTTGATGAATTCGTCAAGAAAGTCGTTCCTGCTGATATTCTCACAAATCGCAAACTCACAATTGAGCCCAAAAACTCAGGTTTTTCAGAAACTGAACTCACTGCCAGACTGAAAGAAATAGCATCAAAAAATAAGCTTTACAGAAGTTACATCGGTCAAGGTTACTTTGGTACTCATGTTCCTCCTGTGATCCAAAGAAACGTTTTAGAATGCCCAGAATGGTACACCTCTTACACTCCATATCAGCCCGAAATCTCACAAGGTCGTTTGGAATCCTTGTTAAATTTCCAAACCGTGGTTTCTGATCTCACAGGCATGGCCATTGCCAACGCATCCTTACTGGATGAAGGTACTGCTGCAGCCGAGGCTGTGATAATGTCTTTCCATGCTCTCAGAGAAAAAAGAAAGATTTACTACGTTGATCCCAACGTGTACCAACAGACTATTGAAGTGGTTAAGTCTCGTGCTGCTCCTTTAGGTATTGAGATTGTCGTAGGTCTCCCTCCTGCCACAGAAAACCCTAAAGAAGACTACAAGAATGTCATTGGTGCTATGATTCAATACCCCGCAGCGGACGGATCTATTTCTAACTGGACTAAACTTTCTAACGATTTGCATGCATCTGGAGCTCTTCTCTCTGTTGCTACTGACCTTTTGGCTCTTACTGTTCTCGAACCTCCTGCCAAATTTGGAGCTGATATCGCATTCGGTAACTCTCAACGATTTGGTGTTCCTTTCGGATACGGTGGTCCTCATGCTGCTTTCTTTGCTGTTTCCGATTCTGAAAAAAGAAAGATGCCCGGTAGACTGATTGGTAAGAGTAAGGATAGAAGAGGTGAGCCTGCTTATAGATTGGCCTTGCAAACCAGAGAACAACACATTAGAAGAGAAAAGGCCACTTCCAATATTTGTACTGCACAAGCCTTGTTAGCTAACATGGCTGCAATGTACGCTGTCTACCACGGTCCTGAAGGCTTGAAGAACATTGCTAAGAGAGTTCACACATTGGCTACTGTGTTTGCCAAGGGTGTTGAATCAGCTGGTCACAAACTAAGAAGTAACAAATTTTTCGACACTGTTACTGTCGAACCCTCTGGTGTTTCCGCTGACGAAATTTTAAACAAGGCTCTCAACGATTTCAACATCAACTTGTTTAAATCGGGTGACAATTCCATTACTGTTTCCTTCGATGAAACTGTGACCGAAAAAGATTTGGACGATCTTTTGTCAATCTTCTCTTCCAAATCCACCGCCTCTGAAATCTTGGGATCTCTTGAATTGAACGGTGATTTTGTCGAGATCAGCTCTGAATTTGCAAGATCCACACCTATTCTTCAGCACGATGTTTTCAACAAGTACCACACCGAAACTGAGATGCTCAGATACATTCACCATCTTCAATCCAAAGACTTGTCACTCGCCAACGCTATGATTCCTCTTGGTTCGTGCACCATGAAATTGAATGCCACCACTCAGATGGTTCCTATCACATGGCCCGAATTTGCACAAATTCATCCGTTTGTACCTATCGACCAAGCTAATGGTTACAAAGAGCTTGTTTCTGAGCTCGAAGCTGACCTTGCAAACATTACTGGATTTTCCGCTACTTCTCTTCAACCCAACTCCGGTGCTCAAGGTGAATACACGGGTCTGAGAGTTATCAAAGCGTATCTGGAAAACTCAGGTGAAGGTCACAGAAACATTTGTCTTATTCCTGTATCTGCCCACGGTACTAATCCTGCTTCTGCCGCTATGGCAAATATGAAGGTTGTTCCTGTCAAGTGTCTGTCCAATGGTGAATTGGACTTGAAGGATTTGGAAGCCAAGGCCGAGAAGAACAAGGACAATCTTGCTGCTATTATGATCACTTATCCTTCCACTTTCGGTGTGTTTGAACCTGGTGTGAAGCGTGCAATTGATATTGTGCACGGATACGGTGGTCAAGTCTACATGGATGGTGCCAACATGAACGCCCAAATCGGCCTTACTTCTCCTGGTGAAATTGGAGCTGACGTTTGTCATCTTAACTTGCACAAGACATTCTGCATTCCTCACGGAGGTGGTGGCCCAGGTGTTGGTCCTATCTGTGTTAAAGAGCACCTCGCTCCTTTCTTACCCAGCCACCCTGTCGTTTCAATGGAATCAAGCACTGAAAACAGTATCAAGTCTGTTTCTTCTGCCCCATGGGGTTCTGCATCAATTCTGCCCATTTCCTGGGCTTACATTAAGCTAATGGGTGGATCAGGTTTGACCCAAGCCACACAGACTGCTTTATTGAACGCCAACTACATGCGTGCCAGACTCGCACCTCACTATCCACTCCTCTACTCTAACGAGAACGGTCTTTGCGCACACGAGTTCATCATCGACATCCGCCCTTTCAAAGCCAACTCCGGCATTGAAGCCATTGACATTGCCAAGCGTCTTCAAGACTACGGTTTCCACGCACCCACCATGTCCTGGCCAGTCCCCAACACTCTCATGATTGAGCCCACCGAATCCGAGTCTCTTTCCGAGCTTGACCGGTTCTGCGATGCCATGATTTCTATCCGCAATGAGATTAGAGAGATTGAGGAGTCGCCGAAGGACTCCGAACTGCGAACTGTCAACGTCCTGAAATTCGCGCCGCATAGCGCGAGGGACTTGATTGAAGGAGAGTGGAATAGACCTTACTCGAAGGAACAGGCTGCATTCCCGGTGCCTGGCCTCAAGGAGAGAAAGTTCTGGCCAAGTGTGACGAGGTTGGATGATACGTATGGTGACTTGAACTTGTTTTGCTCGTGTGATGGACCATCGTTGAATGAAGAGTAAGTGGGTCTGTACCGCCATAGAGTTGATGTTTTTTGTTTTTAGTTTAGTTTGGTTTATGAATGTTTATAATATTATGTAGTTTTTCATGTTGTATGTTAGATTTGTTATTAATATTTGAAAATGTTGTTGTTTGTTGATATCTGTCAATGGAACTGTGAATAAAGCGTAGGTTATCATAAGGAAACGGAAACTAATCTTTCGAATGTATACTGTATGTACTGTACTGTACTGTATATACTGTAGTTTCAAGCTGTATACACATCAATGTCCATATTTTTCACACCCCCACATATCACAATAATACAAGCGATCCAAACATCGTAATCATTCGTACAGTAACTAACAATGCATAACTTTTCTAACATATATTGTAAAACACAAATCTACATATAAATGTATATATAAATTCTATAAGTAGATTTGCATGACACTATATAGATCATGAACTGTTTCAATCATTCTTTTAATACTCAATCAGGGTTCAGGTGTTTTATACATGTTCATACAGAACCCCACTCCTCCCGTCTAAACCACACACTTTTCACGTACTGTTTTCTTCCATTATTTCTAACCGCCGGCACTCATCTCATACCTTCAAAAGTGTTTATCGTAAAATATAATATCATGCAAAATCGGTTTCAAATCAATTTCCTTCGGCACCTCTATATCCTTAAGCGCATCAAGGATCACCGTTTCCCTACTTTTGTCGTCTGGGCATTTAGACACCACATCGCGGATTCCCTGAATGTAGCTCGAAACCGGAGTGTTGTCGCGTTGCAGCGCCGACACGAGCAGCGCTAGCGACAGGCGCACCCGCAGGGTCTCGTCGGAGGTGTCGAATCCACCGTAGGAGGCGTCGTATTTTGGTTCCGGGGGTACAGGGGAAGAGGGTTGTGGTGGTTGTGGGGGAGTCAGTTGTTGTGGCTGTTGTTTGCGGGACGTTTGTTTGGGCTTGGACTTTAGATACTTTTTGTACTCCGGGTCGGCAGCTTCCAGATCGGCGTTACCTGCGTTTAGGAACTTTACGAGGAGTAGTTCGGTATCGTTTATTTCTTCCTTCATTTTAAGATTGTATTTTTCAAACACCGGGTTAGACTTGAGATCGATCGCGTGTCCGGAAATCTGCTCCTGCGTGTTTAGGTACTCTTCCCAAATCAGACGGTAGTGCTGGTACAGGTTCTTGAAGTTTTCTGATTTCTGTTTAATGAGCTGTGAGTAATGCGGGGTGAGGTTGGAGTGGTCATCGGCGATTTTAGACAGTACGTTGGCAACGTTGAGTACCGTTTCCTCCTTAATCGCCGCGGCGTTGTAGCTAGATATCAGGTCGTTCAAGGACATGGCAGCTTCGTTTACAAGGGCATCGTGGTCATCTGGGAGCAACACCAGCGGGAGATAATCCCTATCCTCATCGCCGACGGTCCCTGACACCGCATTAAAGAATCGTTTCGGCTGCAGAGGGTCTTTTGAATTTTTCGCCGATGTGAGCGCGGTAGTGGAATCTGGAACTGCGCCCGAAGCCGTCTGTTTCGGCTGCGCTTCGCTAGTGAGCGCCGATACCGAGGACGTGTTTTTGAGTGCGGACCGGGAGATGGAGGTGATTTCACGTGGGACTGAGCGCTCGAAATTGGTCTTGTGATGCGCGCGCTCTTCGAGGAAGTCAATGAGGGTGGTGGAGAAGGGAACGTACTTTTGGAGGTGGGGTCGGTCTGTGACGTAGTAGATGGCGGAACCGTAGGCAGCCGATGTTAGCAGACCGAATTGGATGGAGCGTTTTGCTATGCGTAGTAGTTTTGTCATGATGAGGTGATTATCTATTTGTTGTTGTTTTTCTTCCTTTCTTCTTATCTTTTGAGATGGTATAAATTGGGATACTGGATAGAAGGGATGGTGGGTGGGAAAAGTAGAAAAAATTGGAAAATGGAAGTTTTGAAATAAAAAATGAAATAAATGGAGAAATGGAGAAATCCGGGAGATTTCAGGTTAAAATTTGTGTGTATGTGTGGGTGAGTGGGTGCGTGGATATAGCCAACTGTATGATAATTGTTTGTAATTGTATGTTTATGAATTTACAAACAGCTGGACACGAAGTGCACAGGAGGCTCGTTCGGCACTTTGCTTCCTTCCATTCAGAACTAAACAAAACCAATACAAACATTTTCATTAGTTGTATTACCATCATAGGAATCGCCATTACCATCATCTAATACACTCAATTTACTATTACGACCAGCTACAAGTAACAACCACGAATTCCATCTCCAATTTCCATATTCAATTCCAATTGCAAAACTCACAATCAGGTGTTCTCATCCAAGATCATGAGATTCCCAACGTAAAACCGAAATTTCTAGAGGGGCACAGTGGCCACTGTAAATCAAATTTATAAGCTCTATGTACTGAAAATGTCAAAATCACCCCAGATTTCCCAACTTAAAGTTTCACCTGTTGTGTGTCCACTACCGACCGGCACCATACACACCTAACTTTAGTACTACTGATAAAATAACACCTGTCTGGACTCTCTACTCAGGAATTGAGAAAATTTCCTATTCTGCTTGTTATTGCCTGTTTGGGAAACTGTAGAATAGCAGTGCTGGAAAATCTGCACTGTTCCCGAGTGATTATCGTGAAAAATGTATGAAAGTACTCTGTGTACGATAACTGATAAGACCCAACTTTTAGACCTTATAGCTATTTAGTTAATAAATAAACTATAAGGTATAGTTCCTAGTCTAAAATTGATACAATAAACTAAGTGTCAAGCTGTATTTACTAAGAGACCCTTTCAGTTGCATCACCAGATGCATCAATAACCGCAGATTATTACGACTAAACAAACAACTATTCGCACTAAAATACATCACCATTGGATAGACATCAATGAACGAGGACAACTACCAACTGAACAAAATTGATTGACACATAATAATATCACAAGAAACTTTTTCATCGATATTACAGATACATTAGTGATGTGAATATATAAACATATATAGTAGTATTATTTTATAGATAATCAACTAAATCAATCTACTCTCCCTTTGCTTCAGCAACCAATTCTTCATCATCGACGTCCTCAATCAAAATCTTTCTTTTAACAACTTTGCCGTCCTTCAGCTTTGGCACTTTAACTTCCAAGACACCAGCTCTAAACTTGGCCTGGATGCCCTCTTCTTCCACCTTTGCGTCTTTTGGCAATTGCAGAATTCTTCCAAATGGTCCGTACTTTCTCTCGTTAAGCACAAGGGTACCTTGGATTGAGACCGGCTCAACCTTACCTTCGACAATAATCTGGTTGGTTTCAGGCTTGTAATGGATTTCTGTTGTTTCCTTACGGGCACCTGGAACAGATATGAAGATGTTGAATGCGTCAGGGCTGTCAATCACATCAATGGGAGGCAGGAATGAATTTGCAGGGAGTGTGGCTGATTGAATGAGCTGGGTAGATGACTTGGGTTTGGTGGGGATTGAGGGACGAGGGCGGGGTTGAACATGGTGGGGTTGAGCATTAGGGATTGGTACTGGCTTAGAACGCTGTTGCTGCTGTCCTAAAAGGTAGTTGAACAAATCATCGTAATCGGGAGATTGAGCAGGCTGAGGTTCAGGTTGTGGTTGCTGCTGTTGCTGTTGTTGTTGGGTAAGAGCCTCCAACAGATCATAGATGGGGTTTGATGGTGCGTAGTAGTAAGACATTTTTTTGATTTTTCACAAATAACTTTCAGATTAGTTCAATTGAGTTGATAAATAAGAAAAAAAAAGTAGAGAAGAGTGAGAATGATGAAAAAATATGGAAACACCTGTTGGTTTATATAGCAATCGACACATAGCCTGAGAATTCAAAGATTTACACACACGTTGTGTTATTCGCTCAGATGTTTCTGCGGGTTTTCCCGCGCTTTCTAGCACAATCTAGTAGAGCCCATACACAAAAACATATTCAACGCTTCCAGACTAAGAAATCAGGATCACAAAAGTCCATTTTAGGCATTAAACCCTATACCCTGGGTGTGAATTAGTACGTCGAAATCTGGGGAAATAAAATGGCCTTATTTTCTCGAAAGTGCTAGTTGGTTCACTCTGATGATACGATACACTCAAGACATGCTTATATCTGTTTCGTCTATATGATCTGAGTACTACATACTAAATGAATTAGTTGAATTAGCAAAGTCACCACCTAATGATCGGTATCACCTTTTACTCAAAACCTCATCTACCTTACTCTTCTGTACCTCGATTCCAGGTGTAACCCATACTCCACAACTGCACGTAGTGCCCATCCAACAATAACTACCCAGCTTCCCTTGACACTTTGGGCATTTCAACTTTCCTTGAACTTCTCCTTTTTCCAGTTCCTCCTTCATCCACACCACTGGTTCCAAAAAGTAGTGATGACATTCCATGGGCAGACTCGACCCGCCAAACGTTCCCGCTCCAGAAACTGAAGCTTCGAATCCTGAAGATTTCTTCTGTGACTTTGATGGAGGATCGTGTAGCAGGAACCCGCTCGAAAGCGCAATCGGGTATCGGCACCGTTTGCATCTTAGCAGGGATGACGATTTGTCGGGGATGAGCTCTACATACTTTGGTTTGAGCCCGTTTTTGAGTCTCCATTGTCTATAACGTGGCTCTGTTTCTGCTACTTTATATTCGCACTCTTCGTATATCCTCAGCTGTTCCATAAAACCTTCGTTAATTTCAATTTCCGGACGTTTCGTTTTGATATCGGCAAGTACCTCTTCAAGAGGCTTATGTGTCTCATGAAGCAGGTAAGCAAGCGCAACAGCTGGACTTCGAGATTGTCCTGCAACACAGTGAGCTAGAACTTTAGCAGTTGGGTCTGCATGTGCAGTTGATATAAATTCGTTTGTTTGCTGGAGATGTTGTATAAGATCAGCTGATACAGAATCTTCAAGATCGATTTGGAGGTGAGCGATAGGTTCCGGTATCACAGGAGATGGGCCGGGCATTATGGAGAGAACATGTGTTATGGAGAGTTCATTGAGTGCAGATGGTGTTATAGAGGCAAGATCGCTGAGATATAGCGAGGACGTTAGCTGGGTTATTGTCATGGCTTCAGATTGTTATTATGTTGTACTCGGGGGCGATATTTCTGGTAGATGGAAAATTTTTGGCACCTTGCAGATTGTGTTGCTTGAATATCCCAACGTTCAGTGATAAATTCCTTGCCCCTGATAAGACTTCGGCAAAAAGAAATAATAGCTGCCTGAATATAGTCTAAGACACAAGTCATAAAAACTTACAGGTATTTTAATCGTCGTTACTGACTCCTGGATATAGTCCGTGTCGAGAAGCCTTGTGTTCCTGTATTCATCAACTATACATGCACTTGACAATACCATTATCATTTATGCATAAATAAACGTTTCAGTCAAGTTCACCGTTTTTTGTTTCTGATTGTTAGCCACAAGTCTGAAGATAGTCTGGTTGGTCACATTTCAATGAGGCTAATATGCAATTACCAAAAACTGTGATGTTATTTTTATTTTTATTTTTATTTTTATTTTTCAGTTAAATACTCCCCTTTCAGCTTCCAATCCATTTTACAAAAGACAAAACATGAATCTCAGGTACAAGACCTAGACAATATAATATTTCGGAAAAAATGGCGCGATACTGGTGTAAAAACTGCAAGATTGTAAGTTAAAGACGTACCTGATCCTCTTTTCCTCTTCTTTCCTGAACTTGAACTAACTCGAAAAGTAGTATATCGCAGATACAAAAATTGATCGACAGAACCATGAATCTTCAGTTAAACACAAAGTATCCCTCCAACGGTACATCTCCTCTCTGCACCATCAGAACAGGTCCGAGAAACGCGAAGAGGCGCTAGCCAAACGTGCAATACAAGATCTCGAGCGCGAAGTGGCTAAATCTGGAAAATCCTTTGCCACTCCAGTCAGCTCGCCTAAGCCCGGCACATCTGGATCTTATGTGCCAGCAGCAACCGCGTCGTCGGCGACTGGTACGCAGATGCCGAAGAAGAATGAGGAGGTGAACAGTGTGTTGTTTGAGAAAAAGAAAACGGTCAGGAAGTTGGATCATGACGTGGAGACGTGGAAGGTGGAAAGTAAAGATGGGAAATCGGAGGTTGATTTGTCTGGGGTCGGAGTCTTGGGTGAAGACTTTGAGGTGGCCAAACCAAAGAAAATGGGATTCAAGAAGAGGACGGGGAAGGTTACCAAGTGATGGCTTTGGAGAGTACTAGAGTATATAGATCGTGTTGACATTACTAACCGCTTAAAAGATACGCATTAACGGCTCTGCCTAGTTATGGCAAGTTACACTCTCTTTCTAAATATCAAAACATATCAAACGAGCTTAGTTACATCTTCTAATGCTTTTGGTAAATAAATTATTTATATACGGACATTATAGCGAAACTCAGATAATATTATCTACATTGGCTGATTGTCTAGCAATTCATATTGTTGAAACTCCATTTCAGACTAGAACCCAATACTATTAGAATGGGCATTTTT
This sequence comes from Geotrichum australiense, assembly GCA_030563945.1. Lineage (NCBI taxonomy): Eukaryota > Fungi > Ascomycota > Dipodascomycetes > Dipodascales > Dipodascaceae > Geotrichum > Geotrichum australiense. Next base: position 167,878 of record JAJMKR010000030.1, on the reverse strand, counting down.
AACAAACGCCAAACCTGAAAAAAGCTGAAAATTCACAGTTGGGATGAAATTTACAACTGTTTTTCAGCCTTTCTTGTTTTCATACATCTACGCGCGCGCTTTCTTCAATTCTTCAAGAGTTTTGTCAGTGAAAAAAAGTATTGAATTGAGAGCTTGATTGAAATTGAACAAAAAATGAGTGGACGTGATAGATCAAAAAGCCCGCGACGCGAGTCGACGAAAAGTCATAGGGAGGAGAGGTATATGTCGTCTGAGAGAGATGATAGACATAGGTCGCATAGAGATGATAGACACCGGTCGCATAGGTCTGAAAGAGATGATAAACATCGGTCACACAGATCCGAAAGAGACGACAAACATCGATCACACAGATCCGAACGAGATGACAGGCATAGATCCCACACACCCGACAAAAGTCATAGACACCGATCTCATAGGTCTGATGATAGGCACAGATCGCATCACAGCTCTCGTCATAGATCACATAGAGACGATACATCTACAACTAGGCGGAAATATGATTCAGATGAGGATCCACTGATTTCTGGGATAAAAGAACATAAAGACGACCCTGAACCAAAGTTTGATGAGGATTTGAAAAATGCTGTGAAGTCAGATTCCGAGGATGAAAATGATGATGATGACGATGGCGACGATGACGATGACGATTCAGGTGAATGGGTGATAAAGGAGGATACGGGACCCATAGACTACTCTGAGTTCCAAGCAAAATCTTCATCCAACCAACCTTCCAGTTCGAAGCCTGACCAAACGAACAAGAACATAACGGATTCTACAGCTCCAGAAACCACCACTGTGGCAAACCTTTCACACACGGAGCAATTGCGGGAAAAGCTCAAGGCATCGCTTTCATCTAAATCTAGCGCCTCTAATGAAACACAATCTACTAAGACCGAAAACAAAACGCGTCTAGAACAACTACGTGAAAAGTTACTAGCCTCCAAATCAAGCAACCATGACGAGACCCATCTAAACATAGAAAACTTGTCACACGCAGAACAGCTACGCCAAAAGCTTATGGCTTCTCTTCCTTCAAAATTAGACTCAGCACCAGAACCAACCAAACCCAAGTCTGTAAACGATATGACCATAGCCGACATGGTCCGAGAAGAAAAAATGTCTAAATCAACTGTTCAAGACGGACTATCACTGGCGCGGCGGATTGGCAAAGATGCTGGCTTCTCTGCAACTGATACAGACGACTTGTTCGACCGTGCGGATCAGTTTGCAGAAGCTGTAGCTTCCAAGAATGAACAGTCGCACGCACAGAGAGATTATGCATTGCACACCATATCTGACACCTGCCCACTTTGCATATCCCACCCAACTCCAGGGAAGTTCAAACTTGAACCTATATCTTTGGGCACACGAGTGTACCTTGCCAACGCACCTGAGCCTGTTCTTGCTCCTGGGAGCGTGGTAATTGTCCCCATAGAACACCACCCAAACACCCTCTACTGTGACGACGACGAATGGGAGGAAATCCGAAACTTCATGAAATGTCTTCTCAAACTTTACAATGGTCGAGTAATATTCTACGAAAACGCCGTCTCTAAATTACAAAGAACGCATGCCAAAATCTTTGCCATCCCAATCACAGCCCAAGCCCAGTCCAAGCTCCCGGGGACTTTCAAGTCCGCATTCGAGACCGGCGACGAAGAGTGGAGTTCGCACAAGAAAGTGATTCAGACCGACCAAAGTGGGCGGAACGGCGTGCGGTGGAAAATTGCGAAAGAGGCGCCGTTTTTCCACGTGTGGTTTAATATAGATGGCGGAATGGGACATATTGTGGAGGATGAGACGAAGTGGCCGCAGGGAGAGAGGTTTGAAAGAGAGGTCGTGGGCGGTGCGCTGGGGACGGATTGGATTGTGGTGAGGAAGAAAACGAGGTTTGAAGGTGGGGTTAAGAAGATTCGGGGATGGGATGAGGTGGATTGGACAAAACAGTTGTATGAAAATTAGAGCGAGAATTAGAAGGAGAGTCGGAATGGGTATTTTGACCACCCGTGTTTGAAAAGTATGATAATAACCACCGGTTCTGACATCCTTTTATTTTGGAAGATTTGTAGGTATATAGTCGCAATGTATACAATTTATTTTATTTTGAAGAGAAAGATTGTGGGAATCATGCTCAATCTATATATCTATATGAAGCAAGAGAGTTTTTTACTTTCAGAATCATTGAAATTAATCATTTCGTAATTAAACTGACATTCATTAACGATTTTACATAACAATACCAATGACCCTGATGAATATAGATGATTTATATAAGATGAATTAATAATAAAAAGAACTGAAGATATGTGATAGAAATTAAATATAAGAAAGCAATCAAATGACATACTTTCTGAACCCGAGTTCCAAGCCCTTTTTAACACTCGCCTTCTGCGCGCCCACAAAGCTCTGAACCACTGCCTTAATAGCCCGATCCACATCAGAGTTATTAACCTCTTCACTCAACCGCATTCTTGCAAAGCTTTCGCTAATTCTCATTATACTTTCCAAGTGACGAACGGTGATCGGGAAAGAGCCGGTCGCCAGCGATTCACGTCTGAGATCGGCATACACTTGGGCAATCTTGTCTTGGTCGATTTTGTAGTTGTAGGGGTTCACTCTGGTTCGTGCGTAGTGAATGTATTTTCGTAAAAGGGACTGAGGGATGGCAGTTTCTTGGGTGTTTTTGAAGGAATCTTCGTCGTCAGACATAACTTCATCGTCCGTACTCTCATCATCTTCCATAATGTTCTCCGAATCAAAGTGAGGGTGGGATTTGGAGTGAGAATCGACAACATACCTAGCTAGCAATTCATCACGTCGAGGATCGACTGTGTCTTTGACAACGCACAGTAAGTCAAATCTGGACAAGATTGGTTCGGTCAGGTCGACATTCTGACTTAACGGGACACTTGAGTTGTATCTTCCTCCATTTGGATTGGCAGCTGCGATAATTGCACACCGGGCCTGTAGTGAAGTGACGATACCGGCCTTTGAAATAGAAATAGATTGTTGTTCCATAGCTTCGTGAATGGAAGTTCGATCCTGATCGTTCATTTTATCAAATTCATCAATTAAACATGTTCCTTTATCAGCCAACACCAAAGCACCACCCTCCAACGTCCATTCTCTTGTTATGGGGTCCTTCCTTACAGAAGCAGTCAAACCGACCGCCGAAGCACCTTGACCAGTGGCAAAGACAGCACGATGCGACGTTTTCTCTGCGTATTTTAGTAGCTGGGACTTGGCAGTACCAGGATCACCAAGCAAAAGAACGTTGATGTCACCACGAATTCTGTGCTTGTTGTTAACGTTCTTCGCTGCACCTCCAAATAGAGAACAGGCGATCGAAGTTTTAATATCTCTATGGCCGTAAATACTTGGTGCCATCGAAGAGATGATTCTGTCAATTATACCCTTCTGTTTCGACAACTCTCTAATGGTCTTTTCCTCTTCATGTGTCAAATTTAGCTCTCCCGTAACGCCTGTATCTCTCCGACTAATCATGTTGGCCTCAATAATAGTTGAAAACACTGGGAACCCGTTCTTTGCATTTAACCCACCGTCGTATGAATTTTTGTAAATACCCGTCACATCGACTTCCTCACCTGGTTTCGCAATGTCAATCAGATCACAAAGTAAAATCACTTCTCTGTGCCTAGGTAATCTACCAGGTGGCACAGTACCTGGTGATTCTTGTAGTGTGATCCTCTGGTAATTCCTGTACAACGTTTTTTCTGTATTGACTGTGAACGACCCACGGGATTTACATTCTGGGCAGTAACTGACTTTAACTTCTGTGTTGGATTCTTGGACGAGAGGTCCGATCACGGCACCGCACTTTTTACAGTCAAATTTGACGTATTTTAATTGTGGGAAAACACCAGTTCTTCTGGTCACGACGCCAGACACTCGTATCAGGGTATTCAGATGTGATTCTCTGAGATCACGTAGGGTGTAAGAATTGGGTAACTCAACAATTCTGACATGAATTTCCGAGTGAATATTTGAGTAAGTTGGGTAATATAATTCAATGACTTCCATTGCAACAACGTCAAAAATTTTGAGCATATCAGCTGGGGCTGCAACTAAAAAGTGAGCCAGTACAGCTTTGGCTTCAACGAGATGCTTATAAGTAACTTCCAGGGATTCCAAATTCTTCTCTCCGAGTGCTAAAATTCTAGTACCGTAAACGGATATATCATTTTCATCGGTGTATTCAACCAGGAAGTTTTTGAACTCTTTGGATATACTTCGAATAACGACAGGTTTTGTGATCCATTCCTGAATACTCGAAGATTTGATATCTGCAATAGCTTCTAAAGATAGTACTTCGCCCATAACATCATCTTGATCTTCCTCCAGCTCATCAACAAGTCTTCGTCGTCTCCTTTCAGTGGGGGCCTCGGTATCATCGTCATCATCTAAGAATGCTTGGGGTAGAGTTTTAGAACGCAGAAGGTTATCTCTCATTCTCAATTGTTCTTCTGCCCGACGTCTTTGGGCTGGATCAATCTCCTCATAGTCTTCGTCATCAATCTGGCCATCCTCCAAGTCATAATTGTCTTCACCGTCATTACGTTGGTAATCCCTGTACATGTTGTCATCAAACAGATCTTCTCCTTCGACTTCTTCAGCAGCCTCATCTAGATCATCAATATCTAATTCATCCTCCTCAAATGGGGCTGGTGGTGAAGATGGTGGTAGTCCCGGACTTGAAGGGACTGGGGAACTTGGTAAGTCCAAATCGGAATTGGGTCTTTTTCTGCTCATTCTTGATGTGTTTCAATGCTAGCTCAAAGACAATTATGGTATCTGAAGGAAAATGGAGTAATAGAATCTTATCAAGGAAGAAGGAGAGAAAAATTGTAAACAAGGAAAGCTAAAAGTTTTCAATTAGTTTTCCTGTTTAGGAAACTAAAAACAAATGATACGCGATGTAATTGACATTGGCCTTGTTATTGGTGGTGAACGCGTTGAGAGCAAGTCACGTATTATGTAATTTTAACTAATCTAACTCAGAAGTGTTTATAGCAAATAATCCAAGTCTTTTATACCAAAGTTTTTGAAAACAAACCAGCAATAAATGTCATCACAGTAGCTACATTTTTCCAGCTACTAACTATTGTTATTGTTCGAAAATTGAAGTTTCCAAACGATGATGCATCGGGAGTTATCACTAACTCCGGTATCAATCAATAAGGTAATAGCTCAAGTCTAAGAAGCTCGGTGGAGATGAATTTGAGCTCCAATACAGAATACAGATAGCTCTAAAAGATACCTTTACCCTTTTGAAACTTGATATGGTGCCCAGACATGTCATTGTATCCACATTGAAAGATGTATTGATGCAACAAAATGTTCAAAGGTGGTTAGAGGTATGTATCTTGGTCATTGCACACAATTAGACCGATTTTTACATAAGTATTTATAATGATAAATTGAGAATCGTTGCGTTAAACTGTCGGGCTAACGAGATTAAAGGCTGGCTGCCTGAGCATACTTGGTACAGATGCGAAACTTTGTAACCGTTTCAAGCCAAAGCACATTCATATCTAGATATCGCTTTACAGAGCTATTGAGATTTCCGGAAATAAAGCTTTATGAGAAGGTCCACGCCTTCGAAATAAATTGGGCGCTATACAAGTGGACCGGATTGAATGAACTTATCCAGGTTTCTGATTAAATCTCTCGAATACTCGGAGAAAAACCAAAAGAATTACAGATATATCCACAGTCAAACTAACCCTCTAGAAACTGACCGCCGCCTTATAAGAGCCCCTAGTTTTTAATTGCTAAAGTAAATTACTTGACCTCCACACAAACTTGTCTCTAACTTTCTCTGCCACTTGAGAGCAAAAGTTGGAATATACTGGAATTTTGGTACTACAGTAGTAACGGTAATAGACGTTGCTGGCGATGACGGTACTAACTTTTAGTCGGTTATAACGTTTTTGGAAGGCGTATTGCTAGAATTTTAGGTAGATCTTATGTTTGTTGTAAGGGATGTGATTGAGAAATGTTTTATGGAGTGTGAAATGGGGTGCGAAATATATACCGGTGGACTTGATGGCGTAAACGAAGTATGTGTATAAAGGTATTTGATAAATTTCAGTATACCGAAATACTAGTATCGGTCTTGGTTTGAGCAAGCTACCATGGTCTAGTCAGTTGCAAAATGTCAACCGAAATACTGAGAGCAAACAACTTCTGTAATAAAGGACTGGAGGAATACCTGGATGAAGTTTGTATTATTATTCATAAAAGTCGGAACATAAAATCTTATATGCAAAGGAGTCCAATAAAGGTTTGAAATGTTCAGGCCCACAGGTCTTGATATTTTAACATCAAGTTATACTCTAGCTGTTTGTAGCAGAGCTGCTGTCTTTTACTCGGTCATTCTATTCTTTGGATTTGACAGTTATTTTTGGCAGCTATGATGTAGTTATTCATGTCACGTAGCACAGAACTACTAGCGAGTCAACAGTTCCACATGTCTTAGCACTAGATATATCACGTCCTATAGCACTTCCAACTATCACGTTATGTCTTAATAGCGATTGCTGATCATGTTGTAAATAAAGAGGGATCTTCGACTGTTGGACTTTATTCCAGGTATATAAATACATGCTGGCTACGAGAGCCTGTACGTTGTGTATTCAATAAGAGTGAGATATTATTAGCGTGCTTAAGCGATATGAAAAACTCGTCCTTTCGAGTATAGCACAAACCCAAATTTATGGATGAACCTGCCAGCTGGTCGCCGCATGAAAAGAAAAAAGACAGAGTTTCAAATAATGTATAGCCATTCTTCTATTTCAGGAGACATTGTCGGGGGTGGTAAGCCGTTATAGAGATAGGCAATTGGATATCTTAAAATTGTCAGCCTTCCACTGATACGAACTTTCCAAAAGCACCAAAAACCACCCTACATGCTTACAGCTATGCAAGGAATTATATATGTGTATCCTGTGTGTTTCTTTATTGGCTGTTGCCATGCCATATTGTTAAGACATAAAGCGGGGATAACAATAATCTTTATTGAAGCAGGGAACAGCGTTGATTTTCAGGTGCTGGGCCTGAAAAAGGCAAGAGAGGTGCCTCAACGAATATGGTATGAAGAGGTCTGAAATGATTATGAAATTTCATTTCCAATTCCAACTTTTCTCCCTAAATAGCCGTTGATTGTGTGTGCATATGCTATTGGCATACGTCGCTAAACTGTTTAACGAAACGAGGACTGTGAATTGTCGATCTATTGTGAGGTTTTGACTGTTGGTGGAATTGGTAGAAATGTATTGGCCTTTGTGACCTGTAAGAGGCTTTTGGAGGTCTTGTGATCCAAAGTTGAATTGGTTCACTATCTGAAAGTCTATATATTTTCCTGTATACGCTTGGTATATTCTGGTTTGTACGTATGTGCTACACAGCATACATTATGTATGCATTATTAGGTAGGCTGTATAGCAAGTCGACTGAAATAGCCCGAAATCTACCTATCTGAGAGAGTATCTACATTGACAAAATGCGTTTTATATACCTCTTTCCTTTTTTTTTGTTTTATTTTTTTTATGAATATATCTATAATTCTCTTTCGGTGTTTCGTTACTATTTTAACATTGTAAATTACACGAGAATTCGATAAATACGATTAGTTATAAAGGCACAACTACTGTATATTTGTTTTGTATGGTAGGAGGTATCTACACCAATAATCTTTGTTTGTCTTCATAAAAATTGGTTAACAGATGACAACAGCAGTTGGACAGAAAAGAAAAAAATAATCGTCAATCAAGCTGTTGGCGCGTACGTGGCTTATCATATGTATACGAGCAAATAATAAAGGAATGAACACCTTTGGAGTTTTGATACAGAGATATTTCTGAAAGAAAAAGGCACCTTTGTCCCCACGGTACTTCCGAAATTTTCGACTTTGGGGTCAAAATATCTAGCAGAAACCTTTTTCAGATACCCTAATTTCAACAGATAAGTTAGTGGCAACCTTTACCTGGCCACAATACCGGCAAATCAGATTTTCATACGGTATGCTTTAGTCAGTCAAACACACCTGTCAAACTCCATATTTTAGGCTGCTGTATACTAGTGAGATGATGAGACCAAACTCCCTAAAACCGTTAGGCCTTCACCTTTACATGTCCTTTATCCACTTCTGTTTAGACTCTATTCCTGAATGACAGGTGAAAATTGTGATCAACCAAGCATTCATCTGACCAATAATTTCAAAGCATCTATCCTCAACCGTCTTCTGCTTTCTAGTTTTCACGAAAGAGATATCTAAACTTTTAATACTTTCCAGCCGTTTATTCACATGATAACGCTGATAAACATAACAGGATAATAGCATTACTGAGGTGTTTTCTTTCATTTTTTAATGCTTGTTCCCTATTTCCATATTATCACGTACTGTCACAATTGAATACAGGAAAAAAACATCAACCATTTGGTGATGGGTATAAACTTAATTATTCACCCGTACTATCAACATCAATGAACATCGATTTGTGCCTGGTCTGGGTAAAAGAATAACTTGACCCGCCTCAATGCTTGTGTGTGTTCCCAGTGCAATGTTTGTTTTTAAGGGATAGATATAATTAATACATTCAACAAAAACGAGGCAAAAAAATCAGCTTAGGTCTTTGAGAGATTTTGGGATTTCATTAGAATAACAGGCAAGCTGACGAAATCATGAAACAAACTTCGATGGTGACTGAGCATAAAATACGTAAATGGATGGTCAAAGACATGTACACAATCATCTGGTGCTCTAACGAGTTTGTGCATTATGGTCTTTAGAAGAAGATGAAAAGAAATGGATTGCAACTTTCAAAGAAATCTGACAGAGTAACAAAAATGACAAAAACCTTTGCAGCTAAGATTCTTGTGTCATGACTACATCTGCTTTGGCTAGTGCTCAATATAATCGTAACATGCAACTGTGGGAACCAATGTGAATAAGGATTATATCAGAATAATCAAATGAATCTGTTAATGAGGTTGGCACTGAATGAAAGTGGATATAGCTGGTGGCATTGGAAGGGTGTTCTTTTTAAAAAAATTAATCTTGGTATTTCAAGCCTTCAACAATAAGGGCAATATTTTTTTTTTAATATTTCTCACAATTTTTATGAAACTGCTATGAACGCCTACCAGGGTATAACAAGTATACTAATATAGTCCAAACTATTTTACTACGAAACAGAATTATATGGCAGTAGTCTTTAGCCCATTATTGATAAATGTACAATTTATGGCACTTGTCAATATATTGCTCATTAATTTATATATTACAACTTACATTTGTTTGTCGTTCGTGTTAGAATGAGACAACAATATGCTTTTCACTGGGAGTCATGCTGATGGGCTCCCTTGCTACGTAAACAAGATGGATACTGTTTCCTTATTTACAAAGCCAGTGTTGCTGCTGTTAATTTTTATTCGCCACCACAAAGTGTACAGCACCATATGGAAATCGCCAACTAGAGCTACAAGTAGCAGATACTTAACCCACCCACTCGTTGATAGAAGTTCGTGATAATCCATTGTTTATTTACCTGCATGTTTGCCTTTCAGTGGGTCTCAGGCATGTTCCTGTCCACATTGTTGAAGGCGGTGTGTACATTGTTGAAACAAAAACTTCGTCCAATAAACAAAATGGGCATGAATATGTGTATGGTGATTTCTACCAAGTAGATATCAAAGTATCAAAATCCGAAACGAAACGCAAGAAGAAAAAATGTCCTGGTACCACTGTTGCGGATTGCTGTTTTCCTCGTTGAGTTCTATCTAGGTTATCATAATACTAGAATGTCTATGAGAGTGTGGGTCTCTCATCTTCTTTGAGTAAACCCAAAGTATCAAGCTATGACACAGCATGTATGGTAACTGGTGTTGCATTTAGTATGTACTACCAACAATTTCTGAATTAAACCTTTACGGTTCTTTCATTTTCCTTTTCTTTTTTTCAAGCATTATTGGAGTCTGACTTCACTTGTTAACTGCGCTTCGATAATACGGAGGAAAGAGAATATAGTTCCTACATTGTTTATTATATGCCAACCGTTTAGGCCATTGAGAGACGACAATGGATTTATTGATTTGTTTGTTAACTTTAACAACTATTAGATTTATAGCGTATTCACCGTACAGATGAGATAGAGGTAAAATCAATAGTTTCCTGGAAGTGCTCTTCAAGTTTTAAGTATTCAGTTTAGCTCTGACAATATAGAAAAGTCTAGTCTCACCTATATTCCCAACTAAAAAATGAAAACCGTTTAATAACCTAACCTATTTCATTATTAACGCCGGTGTTTTTTATTTCACCCCTTTTACTGTTGATCTTGTTCACAATAGGACTTTTCCGACAGTTAGACTAATGTTCGAATAGGTTTTAAAAGTCTACAAATTTAAGGGGTGCATAGGGCATTCTTTTGAGTCCAGAGATTTGACATAGATAGCTAGAACAAAAGTTCCAATTGTAGCAGTATTGACCTTAATTCTTTTGTATTTCGGTATCCAGGTGTCTACTAAAAGTACAAGTCAGAGGGAGGTGAGAGCCAAAAGAATACAATATTGTATAACGGAATATAGTGTTTTGGGGGACTAGCCATTATTACCAAAGTACACAGGTGTGCATTTTTCATTTGTATAAATCTATTATCTTAGTTTTGACACCCTATAGAAAATATTATTTTTATGTAGTACAATACGTATCTAATTCAGTTGCAGTGCTGCAGCTGTACTTCTAGTAGGCAGTGAAGGCTGTAGTTCGGTTTAAACGATGAGTTTGACATGTTGACTTGCAAATCCGTGGAGTCACAAACTCACAACATCTCAAAGAAGCGTTTATGGCTCAATAACAAATCAGTTATTATCAGTATTCACTAATGGATACTTTTGATGCAACGGTTTAATTAATTGTCTGGGTCCGGAGCTTAGAGTAGTATCATAAGGATAAAATTATCCCCCTACGGATGATATACTGCCATAGTTTGACATTTTTTTCTTTCTTTTCTTTCTCCATTCAATTCTTAATTCAGCAGTGTATTCAATGTTTATTGTGAATTCAATATCACAATTATATTGGCCCTTTTAATGACTTCTAAAGACTATTAGTTGGTGAATCCCCATATCTCATGTATTCCAGTAAAGTTCCCAAAGAAAATCATACACTTCAATATTCGGAGTGATTACACAAGCTTGTAGGATAGGTTAGGTTATAGAGCACCCTTGAGTTTTGTTGGCCTGATCTAGTTATGATTTTCAAGATAGCTAGTTATTTCTATGATGTTCATAGATTAATAGTATTGTAAATGCGGTTGCGTAAGCTTTGCTACTTAGCTTCTTGAGATGAAATTTTGATTATTGATACTTTTAGCGTACCACAGTTCTTCTATCAATAGTAGCAGTATAAATCAAAGGAGCTGAATAGCTTGTTCTCATTTATAATAGCAGCTTTGAATAGTAGAATAATAAGGTAATAACATAGAGGCACTGCATTGAAATATTTTATGAAGATAGTTCTTGTAAGACGTTAGACTGTTTAAGCTACTTTGAAATACAGCAGTATACTATGTGAGTTTGAGTGTAACTTACATCAATTGGATCAATCAACGGCCAATCAAGCCCATATCAGGCCATCCTCACATCTTACAGGATACTAGACCAAACGGGTAGCGATTCTTTCTGTTAAGCTTGTAGTTGAAATTTTTTTCCTTCCCCACACACACCTTTGATCTCCAGAACTTGAGGAATCCCTTCCAAAAGACGTTTGTTACATTTTTTTTCTCTTCTATCTATTTACTTTTTTTCTTTCCGAGTTTCCCAAATTTCTCCTATTCTTTTTCTATTGGAGCCTACTTTCATACTATCATGTCCCAAATATGGCAGGTAAGTGTATTTAGATTTTGTAAAAAGTGACATCACCATGCTTTTCAAGAAGCTGAAAAAGGTTATTTTTTAACGGGCTTCATTCCAAAAAATGCCAAAAACTATCTAAACTTGGGGTTTAATCAACAATCAGAATTGTAGAAAAGTGCCGTGCACTTTTCGCTATTTACTGTTTGTCCAATTGCTGTTGTAATAGATAAAATGTTATTACTTTCATCAACCATTATTATTGTTATTATTATAATAATTATTAAGTATGCGCTTGTAATCCCAATGCATGAAGACAAAATTTCAGGACAATTACTACTATTTTATCTGCAGTATGCTAATAACATACGCAGGTAAGTTTTTGTGTACAAGCCATTCCAATATCAGGAACTGCAAAGTCGTGCAAATCACCATCCTTTTGAGCTTTTGTACAGTATGCAGAGTTTGTGGTAGGACTATCAAAAAGCCTAATGTAACAACATACACTGGAATAACAAAAATAATATAGCCATTGTGTTACAAGTTCATTTGGTTTTTGCACGTTTTCTAGTTTCATTATGATTTGCTGGGCAATTCAGTGAATTGTTGTTGTAACCTGCAGTGATTTTTAAATTGCAGTTTCAGCTTTTATTTCTTTATAGCAAAGTACCATGACATGTAGATCAACTAGTCTTGTTTGAATTTTTCAAGAATTTTCCATGACACCAGAATTTAGTGCTAAGAGCTCCAGGCACCAGTAGATTAGCGAACTACTTCTCATTTCGATGGACAATTGAAATACAAGCACATTTCAGCACTGTTTTGTAACCACCTGTAGCACTACTCTTATATTCATGTTTCCAACCAGTTTCTATTTGAAATTTATATATACCCCAATATCAAGCATCCAAACGGGTCATATATTTAGGGAGCGAAAATGGCCAGTATAATGTACTACCCTCTCCAATGAAGTCAAAATGCCAGGTTGAACACAGTGCTTCCTTCATGTATGACACATACATGGTATATCTAGAGTAGCGACTCAAAATACTTTAAGCAATAAAGCCGTTCTTATAGGTAAGCATATCATAGAGCCCACATTTTCACTGGTAGGACCTTCATAGTCATCAAGAAAAATGTAATTTAAAAGTAAAACTGACCTAAATTGATATTAAGAGTGTATTGAGTATGGAGTTGAAATTTTGTTCCTGTTCTGATTGGAAGTCGTATACACGACTGTGTGCCAACCTACAAAGAACATTCTATGAACCCTGTCCCGTCCTAAAGTTTCGCAAAACATCAATGGGTCAAAGCTTTGTGTCGTTTTGATATCTTTTCGGTTCACCGGTATCTCGAATGCAATAAGCCTGTTTCTTAAGCTATCTATCAGATAAAAGATGGGGGGTCGAGTTTTTGTTCCTCCCCCTTGAACAGAAACCACTCAGTTTTTTTGGTAGGTACCAGACTACTTGGGCTTGTAAGCTGCTATGTCCAAAACTCTGCGTCCTGCATACTTGCAGATAATATTTCAAAGCTTAGGCCAATTTAACACAAATGCGTAACCTCCAGGGTGAATAAAACTAATCTTTATGTCTTCAAGTTGATTCTGCCCGCCCTCATCCAAAGAGCCCTAATGCCAACTAGCACCAAGATATGCTAGATCTTTTCCCAAAAGTTTATGAAAATCTGAACCTCAAATTCAATACATACTAAAATATCCCGGACCTGAATTAGGGGCTAGGAATTTTGAGTTTCAACGTATGGAAGAAAACATAATGGACCTGATCCGTGTTCCAGGTAAAACTGCTGCGTTTATTATGCCAGGAGAAATTGTCTTTCAGGGTATCAGGGGAGGTATTAAGGTGCCTATATGAATACAAATGGCATACTGTAACGGTACATCTTGCTGACCTGCACATAATTCAGTGGTTGTTATCCCCTACTTTGAGAGTAGTAGACATCAGTATTGGTTATACTTGTGCCTATGGTTTTCCGTTATTGAAGTCGCTGTTAACCGTTACTTTGGGAAATCATCGTTATTAGCGTAGTATACAGTTTTTTCCGGCATCTGGCCCTCACAGTACACTGAGTCGCTCTTACAAAGAATAAGAAAAACAAGAGTCTGGATTTGCCCTTGACGTCCAAGCTTTACCACTTTTTTGCTTTTTTCCCCCCAGCCAGATAATTGAGTTTTTTCATTCAGAAGACGGCTGTGGAGTATCTCTGCATTTTTTGACAATTTTTCATTTTCAAGGCTGCAAAAGCCCATTGTCTTTATTCAACAAAAGTCAAACTTATTATACGAGTGCATCAAAGGAAGAAGGTTTGAGCTTTTGATTTGTAAAAGCTTGAAGATGCCTAACAAGTAACGTCGCATATTTAGCCCTATTTTTTTCTTTCAATTAACTCAATTAAACCTCCCCGTAGTTATTCCAAGCTCGTATACTGTAGAATAGCCTAAATTTCAGTTGCTAATCATTCAAATTTCCCAGGCTTAACCTGTGTACATCTACACACTATACTCTGCATTTCCGCTTTTTAGATTTCCGACCTACAATTGAATACACACACTTCGTTCCGATACGTCTTTCTTAACCCGGAAAACACACCCACACGCACACACATAGGGAAGTGCTATTACCTATAAATGTTGTATTCCATATTGATATTTATAGCAATGTACTGCGGTATTGTTCTCGACCATTTGATGCGTATTACTTACGCCCAAATGTTTCTTCAATTTGTTGTGGCAAGTTTCCATCTGCATTCAATACCCCTATTTCAACTGAATTATCGTTAGTTTTTTGGTAGAGTAGAATAAGTGATTAGTGAATTATATTAGACCCCTACTATTTATTTGCTTTAGTCTAGTCCATGTATACAAAAAGTCTATACATCTTTACATGTTGAAATGTTCTTTCTTTCTTTTTGGTTCTGACTACTGTCTGTACTGTCTATACTTCTCAAGAACAGTCTGAGTGGATTCTGAAGTTCATAACTGAGACTCTGGGGCCGTTTTGACATTTTGTCTGTTTACTTGCTTGAACCTGTCAAAAAGGCCCAAGATGACACAAAAGTTCTCGAGGATTATAACATCTCATCTCATCGCATAAGTCTGCACAGCCTTGCAGAACCTTATGCATTATTGAATACGGTAGTTTGGTGGACAAGAAAGCTGTTGCAATTTTTGACAGATGGGAAGAGCGGGCGTGAGGTATTTAGGGATTTCACAGCGGCATCTGTTGGAAAAAATATGCACAGGTCACTATAGACTGATGCGAGTTAACTTAGACGTAGCTAGCTAAATTACTGTAATACTTTGAAGCTTGAAGTCTAATAGTGGACCTGAAAGATTATAGGAAGAAAATAGACTTGGTCTACTTGGTATCTTGATGTGTACTGTACGTATTGTTGCTTGTTCCTGTTTGGAACCTGTCGTGGAGCTAAGATCAGAAGTTGTTCTAATCGATAAGCTAGTTCAGAACAATCAAGTATATCCTGGCATAGGTATAAAACTTAAAATCAATGGAGGTTGCCAATGTGAAGAAATAATGTGACATATTATTGCTCCAACTCTCTTGAAAGTTTGGCGTCGGAATATAACTAAACGAGACAACTGCGAAACTAAATTTTTCTCTGTTATTTAAAGTAGAAACAAATGGGAAAGTAGCCACAAATGAATAAAATACGTTGATTTCTATTCACCAGTGATCACAATGTTTACCAAGAAACATTCCTATACCTGTGCTCCAAGTCATCCACTATATGAACCCACATAAATGGTAACATAAGACCTTAAGTATAACCCTTACATATTTGTATTTGTCCAAAGGTCAGTTGTGTGGAGGGAAGGTTGAATGAGCTCACAGATCGCCATTAGCGACGAATTCTACTCAAGACAACCCACTTTCGCTCTCCGGGCTAGTTGCTGTTACCACTGTTGTTGTTCTTAACCACTTCACCCTTCAGAAATGGGCGTATTGTTTTGTTCCATTATATACTAGAACCTCTCTTATAACGCCTTTGTGTATAACTTATGTACAGTTCGGTTCAAAAACCCCTTTTTGGGAGTCTGCAATCAACGAACTAAGCTGAAATGAACACACCGAGCAAAATCGCTTGACCCGCCTTGCCTGAGACTACGGTGTAAAGATGAGAGAGATGTTAGGTGTATGCCATGTAAATTGATGAGCACCCATCGAAGCCCACCAAGAATCAACTGATGGTCGAAGTTTTGTTGGAGGCTTTCGGAATGCCGGATTTAGACGGTATTCATGTATACGTTTCCCTGAACCTTGGTATCGTTCAATCTTACTGGTTTCCCAAACAAAAAATTTCAACTGTAGGTATAGCTTTGATCAATAAGCTATTACTGTTGGGTTCAATATGTCATATGTATACCGCCAGCTAGGTGTCTGATCTGATAAATCTCTTAAACTCCGCGGTGTAAGTCTTTCTAAGTGTTGCATATCGTATACGGTCAGCTATATCCAACACTGCTTAGCAATCCTTACTATATTATCTAGACATCCAACTATAAAAAACCTCAAGTAGGTAAAATTGACGACGGTTACTCACGTTCCGGCCAACTGAAAGTGCAACAAGCAAAACAAAAATAAAACTCGTTTTTTTGTAATCCTAATATTACAATAAAGTCCTCCGTTCTAATGCCAACAAAGAAACACAATACAACGGTCAAATCTCTTTGTCCTTAGCAACCTACATGACTATTCAGGGCGGGATTTCTATTCCATTTCAGTTTACTCTCTGATTCAAACTTTCTCTCTGTCTCTCTGTCTCTCTGTCTCTCTCTCTTTATCTCTCTAAACAAGTTACTGCGTAGCCGATTTAATATTGAAGTAAATCGTTGCAAACAATACTCAACTATTTGCATAAACTAGGCGTTCCGTCATACCCACAGAACAATGACATGACCGTTGCGCAAACAAAAGATAAAACGTTTGACTCGATCCCATATAAGTGTTTATGTTGGGCGCAGCCCTGTTCAAAAGTCTTTGTCGGTTTTGTTCAAGAGTGAAATAAACAGAACTAAGCTGAGCCTACAATATAACTTTTCACGTGATAGTGAACCTGCTGCGCACTAATCAGAGCCACCATTTTAGACTCTTAACGTCGTGGGGTTAAAGATGATTGGTAAAAGATTTTATAGTACGAAACCAATCTCGCCACATGTAAGTGTTTGACTCTGACGTTTTAGTTAAAAGTAAACGCTAATGGAGGCTAGATTGCTGTTTATAAACAATACGGGCGAGCCTACTTAAAAGTGGTGGCCTGGGCAATGGGAACGTTCTTCACCTTGAAGTACGCACGAATTGCACTGGTTGAAGGAGAAAAAAAACAAGAAACATGAATGAGAACGAAAGGGGAGATCTCTGGGGGCTTGCGTTGGTAACTTCTAGCTATTTTTGTGTAATAATAGAATGATTTTTCTTGGATCTACAAATAGTTCTGCGTGGTATGAAAGAACTGGAGAGATCGTAAAGTATGGAAGACCACATAGTTGTTTGATTAGCAAAAAG
The DNA here is from genome assembly GCA_030563945.1 of Geotrichum australiense. Lineage (NCBI taxonomy): Eukaryota > Fungi > Ascomycota > Dipodascomycetes > Dipodascales > Dipodascaceae > Geotrichum > Geotrichum australiense. Next base: position 150,446 of record JAJMKR010000030.1, on the reverse strand, counting down.
GCCGAGATACTCAAGTCATATTTAACATGGTTATAGTTTATGTAGATGGATTGTTTGTGAAGACTGTTAGAATAAAGGTCGAGTTATTTGCAAAGATGCATCTGTTCAGCAGCGAGCAAACAATCTCTGGTAAAGAGTAGAAATGAAAAATGGCTTGTTTATTAGACAAAGCGTTTGTATCAATGAAAAAAGATATTGTCTTCACAAGCGTGAGTGAAAATTCATTTCATGGTCACAAGCATTAAACCTGACGTGTTTTGAGGATAAAGAATACAGCCCCCAAGGTATTATAGCTCAAAATCAATGAATACTAAGACCTACTGAAGTCACGACACGATCCAGAAATAACAACTCAAAGACCGGAAAGTAAGAGTCAGAAAGAAAAAATTTTTGTATTAAGCATTCACTTTAATGGTGGCATTAGAAGGGGTATATACATGGAGTTACAAAACTATTATTGCAACGACCCGTTAATATTTTCTTAGTGTCCCTGAATAAACAAACATGAATACAAGGGCGAATCAAAACACAAACAAAACGGGCAAGATAAGATCAACCCCGATATGAAGCGCATAACAATCGCGCTTTATTTTCATTACCTTTCCTTCCCCCCTTAACGATGAAATACTGCAACGTGTGTGTGTATGCTCATTCATAATCAGTTTATGCTTGAGAACGAAAAAGTCAATGATCTGTAATACGCTTTCTACGTGTGGTTTATTCATTAGGCACGTACAGTACAGTACAGTACATGGATATCAACGGAGTCTGTACATTCTGAGCAGATTTTCGTGTTGCACTTGTTCAGTTTACGGTATGGTGAGACTAGGGTTAACTCACCTAAATGAGCGCGCATCAAAAATGAGTGAGTGACATGAAAATCCTCCTGAAAAAAACAAACAATGTTATACCAGGAACATCCTGCGCTGCACAGTACAGTACACAAACGGTCTTCAAAGAGGGGATAAAACGGGATAAATATGGGAAGATAGGAAAGAAAACAGAGTGACGACATGTTCATTTCTTTAGGAAATAGCAGATTCTTTGGGATTAGTGAGCCAGGAACAAATGCCAGGCTTAATTTTGGTACAAATCGATTCAAATTAGTGTGCTCAAATATATATCTACCATTTTCTAGATCTCCTTAGATCTAAAAGAACTAGGAGTGTAGACATATCGCGATAGACTTGGGTAATACGAAATCTATAACGATCAGCATAATTACTATAAACTAAATATAATATAGAACCAGAAAACTTATCATAGTTCCAACAAATATTTCAGATGAATGCGTGTGTGTATATGTTACAAAAATAAGTGGGCAGGAACACACAGTTGTATGAGAGAGTTTTCGTCATCAAACATATAATATTATTGCAATTTCGATGATTTTTGCAAATCAAAGAAACAAATCCATTGAAATGACCACCTTGATAGCTTAAGCAATAAGTTGTTCAAAGACAACTAGTCTGTAAATCCCAGTTGATCAAACTTTCTTACAAGGACAGTTCCATAATTGATCACTCTTTCTAAGGTATGAGAGTAATGTATGATCACTAAACCCACTCTAGCAGCACCTCTGTTTTATTATTTTTACTGAGATTAGTTAATCCATTTCAATTGAAGCACGATATTTCGCGGTTCTACTTTGTCGCCTTGTCTAGAAGTATTTTTCTTCAAAACAACATTTCACGATAGTAAAATTCCGAAGCAAGGGACGATGGTGGTCTAAATATGTTTATGTATTTACAATTAGTGCCAGTAGAAAGTGTTTTGAGGTACATAACATTGGTGTTGACCGTTATTGCAGTTCTTATAGATTTAGCTATTTGATTAAGCCAAAATTAAGTTTTTTGTCTCAGCTTCACTTGTAAGTCTTGTACCTTGTCTAATAAATGATTTGTCTATCTATCTATGTATTTATTTGCTTTTATAGATTTAGGAGCTTGTCCGAAATCTGACTCCTTAAACGGTTCTATTATCCGGACAGACCAAAATCCTCCTCAGTATCTAGCTACAGGAGCAGCATAGGAAAATCTTAGCAAGAATCTTGAAGAGGATCATAAATTAAATCTGCTCAAGAGCTTTGACAGTTTTTACCATATCAGGTAAACATTCTGCAACATTTTTGGATATTTCATGGTACTAGTATCCAGTTGTCTCACTTGCTTGTGAATGTCGTATTTTATCGTCATTGAAAAAAGATTGAACTGTGATTTTTTAAATCTGACTCTATATATTTGACATTTCCTGCCACACGTTTATAACCATTGGGGTGTGATATTATTGTGCTGTCAAAACTAACATATCAGACAGCAGCACAAGGTCTAGGTGATTGTGTCAAAATCTGTAGATTTCCAAATAATTGTAATAAAAAATATTTTTGAAAAAAATGAAAAAAAAAAAAAAAATAATAATAATTACTTTTTTTCTGTTTTTGAAGATGAGAAACGGTTGAAAGTAAAAACGAGAAAAACAAATGTTTTCTTTACAGTACCATTACTTGATTAATGTCTTTTTTGATTTTTCCACTGTCAAGTTAGTTGGTTTATGCGTCTAGTAAGTACACTGTTTACACTCGCCAAATAAGAGGTGCCTTTCAATTTTCGTCCTGAAAAGTGTGTATATCTACAAGTTTTTTTTGTTTTTTGCTATTCGAACAACTGTACATGAATATACCTGCATAAAACAGAAATCTTCCCAATTGAGCCAAAATACCGCTTGCTGCCAGTGAGCAGCACAATAAATGTACCGTCAGTTTAGTACTAGGGCTAAAATAAGAAAGGGCCAATCATTAGTCCCAAATACCATGATACAGGTAGCTCTTTTTCCTCTTTGGAGAAAGGCTGGCAAAGATTTTCAATAAAGGTTCGAGTTTAACAATATGTACAAATTAAAATAAACACATAGGCATGTATTGATATTTCATGTATGCCATTTTATTCTTTTAATCAGGAATTGCGTTGAACGTTGCGATTCTAAACCATTTGGTACAGTTCTAATTCAGCTCGTCGACAGACCCAAAAACTAGTAAATTGAAAATCCAGAATGTAATGGAAAGCCATGGACTGTTTAAATCCAAGTCCTGAATTAGCGCCAAAAAATTTTCACTCACACTGATGGTTATAGGCTGGAGATATAGATTCAGTGAATGCTGATTTGTCGTTCTGGCTAGACCAAAAAGCTTCCAAAGAATGAACAATCCGTTATACATTCATGTATATATGGTTAGCTCTAGATAATCTTTTGTGCTATTTTGAGAGAGATCCTTATACTGCTGTCCACTGTACACTAAGTTACCACGTATCCTAATAGAATGTATGGCCAATCTATTCTCATAGAGATAAAAGCTTGAGCACTTTGATATCTTGTTAAACTTAGCTGTCTAAACACTAAATATACACTAGATGCATTGCACAATGAATAAAAAAACGCTACTAAAACTAACGAAACACTAAAATAACACTATCAGACAGTATCTATGGGTATAACGACGTTGCTACACTTGAAAAGATGACATAACAAAAAGGAGTTGTGAATAGTTATGCTACTATAGGCTAATTTTGTTATGATTCATCCTTTATCTCCGAGACCAGCCGTTGGATACTTCTACTTCCTCAGGAATATGGTAAGTAATCTCGCAACGGTCCTAAAAATCTACGTACACGGTGCAGTGCCATTATTATTCATGTGAGATATGAAAAATAGTAACGACTTTGGACCTAAATGTGTATATCCTTCCTTTTTATACCAAGTAGTATGCGTGAAATTTCATTTAATTGTGTATCTTGTCAAATATACGCTTTTGTGCACAATTTGTATTGGAAAAGACTAATACCGAGGATGTAAACAGTTGTTTATCGAAACGAGGTAACTTACTTAAATTTGTGGACTGTGTGAATGCGCTTATAAGGGGCGCTTAACTTATACAGTGCCTTCTATGGGGCAGACAGCCACAGCCAAATTAAGCTGGTGGGTGATAATTAGCCCTTTTTTATGCGGTGATTTTAGCTTTATTAGGGTGTTCCTCTAGCAAAAGTGTTGGAAGGAAACACCACCACAGATTGCCTAAAATTCCAACAGAAGGCAATTTTAGTGATCGTCTTTGGACAGGCAGAGAGCTACAAGTCCAAAAGAGGTGTTGCCTTTCCGCTGGAGTTTTCAAAATTTTCACATTCAGTAAGAGATACAAGAGGCGATGAGGGCTAGTTAGCACCCCCTCCTCAGTTCATTCCCATAGAAGGTGTTTGAATAACCGCCCCTCATGAACAGTACTCGTTTGAGCCTAGGAGACACATCAATGGATATATTGAGGAAATAACCGCACAAAACGGACTTTGGAGAATTGCTCAAAGCATAACGAGTATTCAAATATAAGCTCATGTTATTGCAAGTGCGATTTTAGCTCAAATTTCAATGTTGTAGTTTATATTATCTGCTTTTTTCTTGTGTTAATATATAGCTTACCCCAAAATATACGCACTTGAAGGCAATTAGGATAGGGCAGGCCCTACCGGTAAGTAAATTTATATGTTTTATACGCAAACTTGAACAGCATTTCTATTTGGTAAGGGACTCGAGCAATATCAGTACTCCAACTATTGTTGCCCTGCAGTTGCAGTGCAGCGCAAAATTCCTACTCGCTATGGAAAGGGGAGAAAGGGAAAGGGAAAGGGAAAATATTGTACATGTATGCTTGATAAGGTATATTGTGTACGTGAATATGAAGAAAAACAAAATGTCATTGAAAAAAAATATTAATAGATTTTAATTATTAAAAGTCAAAAAAAACAGGCCACTTCTGTCTAAAGGCTAGCAGATTGTCAATTTTACAGGGTCTTTTTCTCCGTTTTTTGACTAACTTGGATTACTAAATCAATTCAACGGTTTAATCGGTCTAGATACTGTACATAATTCTGTACGTATATGTATGTGTATTTGTGGAATATCGATATCATTCATATTTATACAAAATGACAAATGTCAATTTCTTGCGACAATGTGTATCATGAAAGCTACCTGGGCAGCTAAACAATTGACAATTTGACTGGTCAGCTAGTCTGCTGCACAACTAGCCCAAGAGCGCAAGCAGTTAGTGTAACTCTTTGGTCCTTATCCTATGGCAAGCCAAAGCTCAACCAACGGAACTCAAATATAGTACATTTGGAAAGCAGACAATTGATAGTTCAGCTCAATTGAACAAGCGACAGCTAGTTGGCTTGTCCTGAATTCATCTTCAAATATTTCACTCATTGTGGTTAGTACACCCGTTTCAATTCACAACATCCAGCATCGCTACGTTGTAAATAAAGAACTGGTTTCCTTTATGAAGACGGGGTACTTATAGAATACATCATCTTAAATCTAACCCGAGAAGCTGATTCCTAAGGCCACTACAAGGATGCTTCGATGTTTGGCAGTCAAACGCCAGTTTTTATCATCTACACCACTGAAACGAAAAGCATGATAACTTACTAGCAACTTTTTTTTAGATCTAGCTTGAGCTACTTTTAGTACACTATGTGTTAACAACTATTTCTTTTTTTTCGTTTTCCAATTGAACCTGATCGATATTACTCTAACTACTACCATTTACCTTTTGGGTCTTTATCCAAAAAAATTGTACTTTACTAGTACAGGTATGGAGCTACCTCCTCCAAGCTTTTTGCCTGTTCTCTCTTTTTCATATTGATATACTTCGGTTTGATACTTGTCACTTCCCTGGCCTTCATTGCATACAAAGTTTTCAAACAAACTTCCATCTATTTCCACCGTGTTGGAGCCATCTCACTATGACACCCGAAAGTTCTATGTTCCAAACCAACCTAAGTGAACCGTTGAAAAGACTATAATTTAGTTTTTCCCAGCCATATGACGATTAACAACAGTAAATAAAAATAAAATAAACCTCTCCCAGCACAGACAATTTTGATATGAAAATTATATGCTTTTCTGTCCACCGTTTTCCACTCTTGAATGGCATAGCATTCAACAAACCCTTCCTTTTGGTAAGCTTATATGCCTAGAGCTGGACCATGACCCTGGTGTGATTACAGAACTCAAAGGCGCGATGCCTGAGATTATTATTCCGGTTGTAGTATAGAACATAAACGCATTATTGGGCGTGAGACTAGAAGTACGCCATATTTCTATATATAATAGCATGCGTGAAGCAATGAAGGTAGGACTGAATTTTCATATGTGTATTCAGTATATAGTGTAGAAGAAATATTTCTGGTAAGCTAAAGCATCGTTTTCAATCAATAAATCTCTTTTATTTCAAAGTCCTAATTTGATAAAGAATGTATGTTCATTGACGATGATCTGTGTATGAACATTGAGTATATATTTCACCCGTTGGTGAATTAAATCTCCAGACTCTGAATTGGCTTACCAGCATAGTTGGGTTGCTCTCATTTGAGTTAGACTGCATTATGAGCTGAATCCACCACCCTGCTGAAAACCCTTTTGTCCAAAAATTACCGTGAATATATATCTGATGTTAGCCAGTTTTTGAAATTTTTCGAAAAATGATAAATATCCATCACTATTGTAGCACTGATTATTTTGGTAAGTTACTTTAATGACAAAATAATATACTAGCAAGAAAAAGAAAAAATATATCATACATGAATATTATATTTTTTGAAATATTTTTTGGAAAAAGAAATGCGGCAAAACATGTCAAAAGAAATGTCTGTTTTTTTTGAAAAATGACAAATCCACAACAAGAAGCAGGTAACAAATTGTCAAAAAAGAGAAAAGAAAAGTTTAATGTCGATCCTTTTTCTTTTTGGCTTGAATTTTTTAGATAACAAATTCAAAGCTTTTCTTTTTCTGGTACAAAGTGCTGAATGACCATCACAGAGTTTCTTTTTTTCCGCTGGATTTTCTTTTCTCTTTCACCCAAAATTTATGGGAGTGTGTCATGGTAACTGCTCTTTATGAAGGTCTTTATACAGTGATAGTTATATATTTATTGTCAACCTAGTTCACAAGAAGGAAAATGGTATAAATACATTTGGTTTTATCCTTTCTATTATCTTTTTTCTTTATTTTTTTTATTCTTCTTCTCTATACCTTCCTATCACAAAGTATAAAGATAGTCACTTCTCTGAGATAGATTGTTTATCCATATAACAACAATAATAACACTCATAATAAGCAATCATGAATCACGTATTTTCACAAGACTCGCTCACACCAGATACAAAAGATCCATTTTTCATTCAGGTCCAAGGCATTCTTTCACCTTCAAAAAATAAAGATGGCAGATACGAGTGCCAGCTCTGTGAAAGATCTTATACTCATGCCAAACACCTAAAACGCCATATGATGAGACACACCGGCCAAAAACCATACGCTTGCGAGTGGTGCCCGTCGCGGTTTACTCGACCAGATATCAGAAAACGCCATGTTGCAAAGTGCAAAGTTAGAAGAAAGATGCAAGGAATTGACCAAATCAGATACGAACAAGAAGACCCCTCCAAAACAATCAAGGCTAGAAAGCTGAGAGCTAAGAAAGCTGCTCCTCTTCCCCCCACAACACCAAGAAGCTCTGTGTCAAGTGCTTCTAGTCCTTCCACCACCACCACCACCACATCCACTCCTCCCCCTCCCGCTACCACCATTCCTCAAGTGCCACAGGTAATGATTGAAAGCCCTATTCAGATGCCCACACCAATAGATGAACAAATGTTTTCATCCTCTCCTCCTCCACCATCTATAATCCAAGACTGTTACTCTACCATTCCTTTTGCATTTGACCCTTCACTCCCTCAACAGCATGAAATCCTCACACAACACCAGATGATTTCCACTCCTCCGTATATTGGAACTCCAGAATACGAACCGGTTATTCAAAATTTGCATTCTCAAGCTGGATACTTGACACCAATTGAACCCTACTTTTACGAAGAAAGGCAGCAGTACCCTGCTCCTTGTCCCCCAATGCCCCAACAAATACAGTTTTACGAGCAGTCTGCTGCTATGGAGTGCATGTATGGGTACTCACCGCTGGAGATGTTCGTGCCTCCAATCTACCAATAGCTCTGGGTTTGAAACCACCTGTCGAGCTCATTTTTTTGCTTATTTATTCTTTTGTTTATCTTTAATAATTTTTCCCTTCCTCTAATAGATTCGTTGTACGTACACGGTTATAAATTAATGTCCATCAGACTTTTCCATTACTCTATTCTGTTTTCTAACAATTAAAATCTTACGTATCTTACTTCAACCTACTCTCTTTGAAGTGTGCTTTTGCGCTCGTAAATAAAGGCGCGATTGTTGTACAAGAGCTATGCAGTATCCCCAACAGATGTGGTTGTTCTATGACTAAAAGTGAAAAAAGGCCCTTTGACAATCAAGCTACTGTCGCTGCAATATTCGTTCGACAGTTCCATTGTATATCACTATACATTTTGCTGCGTTCTGCATGACATTCTCTTCCATCGACAATTGTTTAACTACCTCTTATCTAATTTCTCATAGCACTGTGAGGTGGCGCCGGTAACCATTACTACCAGAGACCCTTTTCATATATAAAACACCACTTCACTATTGAAACATTAACATTTTTTCCCACTTCAACAAAAATTATGTATAGTTTGGTGTAAGGCTTTTTATCCATGCTAAGTAAAGTGAATTTGCTAATAAGCATCCATCTGCACATCATTCGTCAATTATTCTGTTTGAAATAAGTATAAATCTTGAAAAGATGGATGGACCTAAGGTATTGAAACAGTATGTGTACAGCAACTACGGTATGATTATCCCTCTGATCTCTACTTGTTATTCCAAAGTGCAAATCATTTATCTTGAACTCTTACAAGTCGGAAATCTATTCCCTGTATTTATCCATACATACATAGATACGCAAATCATGATACAGTAGAGTAATTTCTGTTTAGCATCTTTCCTAGACTGTAGGTGAGCTCGTATGCACGGTAACATGATGACAAAGTAATTCTCAGCTCTGAGTCCTATACACTGGATACAGAGTGCATAGATAGTACCCAAAGGCTCAGATTTTTCAATCATATCGAGCCAAAAGGTCTTTGGTGGACTAACCCAATTACCCAAGTAAATACTCGTGCTTATTTCCATTTTTATACAAGGGACATTGTTGCTTCATATCTAATCAGATACGACTAATCAATCCCAATTCGCTCCGTTAATTTCCTCGTTGGTTGATCTCGAACCGTCTTGAGCTTTTACAGCTTTCTTCAAACTTCGATGACATCAACCCCATAATGAAAAATTGGATATTTTCCCCACCGCTATAGTACATCGGATCCAAAATAAAGGAATTTAGCTGTTTTGGATTGGGAGATAAATAAAGATATGGTGACATAAGAAAGTATCAAACAAAGAACTTACCGGCCTAACTACTACATAGATTCAAACGACTTAATGCTGATCTCCCCTGAAAATTCAAAAACACTTTTATGAAAAAAAAAGTTTGCATTTCTCAATTATTGAGTTTGGTTTCAGTATCATTCTGTCGATTTTATGTTCATTTTTTATATCAGCTGAACCGGTGGATTTACACGTCGAACGCTTCAACTCAGCGCATTGTGTGTATCATGATACGCACGATATGACCAAAGAAAAAGCCAAACATAGCAACAAAATTTGGTATAAACTCAAGACTACTAAAAGGAGTTTACGGAGCTAAATGCAATTAAGGGGATTATTCATAATAGCTTAATGGCTTAATAACTAGTCTAGTCAATTAATCACTGTTCGTTTGACTGCATTTAAACATAGTAGACTCGCAGTTGCATTTGCAACTTGCAACTTTTATTTCGCATAGATGTTAGAGATGAAATTTCAAAACAAACGTGAACAAACGCGACAACCAAAGCTAGTTTGTCAAAATATGTGCCTCCATGTAAGTTGGGAGTATCAGGAACTTTGATGACTACAGTTTGATGGAGATAAACGCAACAGAAATGGAAATGGAAATAAAAAATCACATAGCTTTATACAAAGACATCATAATAAAGCGCAGCTTTTCAGCAAAATGCAGTCAAATGGGGTCCTATTAAAGACTGCAGCTATTCTTTTAATTCACAACAAGTCGATTTCTTAATTGTGATGATCCATGAAAATTCTATATCGCGTCATTCCACAAAAAAGATATATTACTTCTCTCGCTCATAAACATAAGACCGAAAACAGAACGTCTAGCTTAATGTAACCCATGCTTTAATAATAAACTTGTACGGTCAATTGCGAGTGTTCTATAAAGGTTGCCTATATACGGTGATGTTTTCCCAATAATAATGTGTCGGCCAAAGAATAGTTAGTAAAAACTTGGTAATATTAACATTCTACTAACAATCCATCAATTGATGAAGAATTGACCGCAATCCAATCAAGAGGCTAACGATGTCTGATGTCTACAAATCCCAATGACTTGAGAGGCCATATGTTAACCCGGTTGAAATGCTCGTAAAGTATGTCCCAATTTGATAAAACTTACCTGTACATGAAAAATATTCAAGAGAATAAAAAAAGCAACTTGATTGAAACATGAGATAAATATAAGCAAGCTGTAGGAAAAATTATATAGACCAACATTACAAGCTTTGAATAAAGATATTTTTTGGAAAAAAAAATCCTGTGAAAATCTCACTACAGGAATATTGAAATCTCTTTTTGCTCGCTAAGTAGCTATACAGAATTACTGGCATTTCTAGATTTTTGTAAACAAGTAATCACAAGTCCAAATTAGGCATCACAACATGATAGACGTTAAGGCTCACTGCACAGGTACAGTTCTGCAGAGAGCGTATCCGTATTAGTACTTGTATGCACTCTATACTGTATACACACAATATTACTGTATGTATGTATAGCACTTGTGATTTATGATGGAACCCCAGAAACCTTGGGAAACTAGTATTGATTCTCGGTTCCATGTACTCAAAAAGGTCTTGAACTTGAACCTCATGAGCCAGCCATGTAAAGGGCCTTTATTATTGATGCCGCAAAACTACTCTCCAAGAGTTCCACAAGTATTGTCTTTGCCTATACTGCCGCCACTACAGCCGTGGTTATCAACTATTATTTCATTCGCTTTCTTTATATTTCAGTTAGTTTAATTTGAAGGCATATATTTGTTTTAGGAGCTGGCAGGTAGGTGTTTTATATGCTCCCTCTATTTCTCAAAATGGATATTTGGTAAGTATAAACAAGCTTCACGGACCTTCGGTTAACAAGTCTAAACGAGAGTGTATATTTGCAGCATATTTGTAAAGGACGTCACCAATATAGCTGCCAAACAAGAGACTGTGAAGCTTACGCTTTCTAAAACTTATTTGCATTTCGACTCTTCTACCATTACACCGGTAAGAATGGCTTTTATGTTTAATTAGATTATTTTCAAATGTGCATTACATTGCAGAGATATTTGCGACTTTTCTTGGAATACACCCACTTATTGGATCCTTCTTTTTTGGCAATTATGTTGACTAATATGTACGCGAAGATGCGATGGAGGGTTTAGTCACCATAATAAAATTTGTTTAATACAAGCTTCTAATCAAAGAAATATAAAAATAAAAATAAAAATCAAGACATCACGCAGTGTCCAATTGTGTTTTTTTTTTTTGTCAAAGGTAGATCAGAGACCACCCTTTCTGTGGGTTTCAATAGACTGCTCGTATTAGCATTTTTTGTTGTCTGATACCCGTTCTAACTGGAAATCACCAGCAGTACTCTTCCTCGATTATTTCGGCACTATTACTGACTTTTTTGACAAATTCTTTTACGTACTTGGATAGTTTAATAGGGCCACACACCAATATAGCATGATCACCACCTGATGAAAGCTTGTCACTAATATCGGCTTCCAAATCGAGTCTTCTGTTTTCCACAGCTCTTTCCAGCCGCTGCTTGAATGTTTCTGCTTCCAGACTAATTTCCGTGCAATTAATATTGTCACTTTTGTGAGTATTAGCACTTTCCTCATTTATTGTATTGCATTTTATTACTGTTGGTCTATTTCTGGATCTGTTCGGTGATTGATATTCATGAGTCAAAAAAATTTGCAACTCTACAGGCTTGAAAGACAGCAGATCTTTTAATTCTATTTCAAACCATTTTAAGTAATGACGATGGTCTATCAACCACGTAAAGTACACTTGGGGATGCTTATTATTTTCATTGTCTTCATAATTTTTTATCTGTGATGCGTATGCGTAAATCGAAGCAAATCCAAGCCCGTAAGCATAGAATAATGTATGGTCAAATTTAGTCAAAGATCTCGGAACTCCGTAAGGCCCCTCAATATAAGCACAAACATCTCTAGATTGTTTTTTGAAACGTTGTATTCTAGTAATCTCTTGATTCTCGACTCTATCGTAGCTGCTCAGAAAAACATAGCCTGTGAAATCCAGGTTTTGACCAATTGTGTATATTTTGTATGGATAACTTCTTCTGAACTTCCCTGTCTTAAAACTGATGAAGCAGTATTGTCCAGGTAGAATATTGACTGATTTCGAATGTGTGACTTTTAGTTTCATGATTCCGCGTTCATAAAACTGAACAGATACATTGCTTTCAGCTGCCTTTCCGGAAAACTTGTAACCGCGAAAAGCTCGTGCCGCTTTTTCAACTAGGTATATACCAATGGTTATACACACCCAATGTATCCATCCAATACTCCAAATATGAAGGGGAACAGCGATCATGAAAGCAATGTATGCTAACCAATGCATCCAAATAAAGGTCGTATAACTTAGTAGTCTTAATGGTCGCACACTGAAAATTCCTGTTAGAAGTAAACTTGCTACTGCAATCAAGCCACCGATCCATCTGTCCAATGCTTGAGCCAAATAAATGACCAGATGATCATGATATCTAAAATATACAAAACATCCTGCGTGAATTAAACAAAAAACTATGAACATTCGAGACACTGCGCGATGGTATATCTGAAAAGTTTCGTATCTCCATGTGGTCCAGACCATAAGCTTAGGAACTCTGAATGAGAAAAATAGAACTATGGGAAGTTGGGTTATTGCTATTATTCCCGATCTTATTGCGATAGTTTTAGTTCTTATTTCTGCTAAGTTCTTAACAAATGGTTCTTTATAAAAGACATCTTCGTTAACTAGCAGACATGTCACCAAAACAAGAAAATAGCCACTAATGAAGACATATTCTATGTTATTAGGATTTGCAAACAATATGATTCTGTACAGCCTTTGGTAAGTAACTTCATATTGCCCCTCAGGAAAAGGAAATTTTCTAGCTGAATTATTCAGCTTATACCACCTGTGCAGCAATCTGGTAGCTACAATAACAGCAATCCAATACAGCAGTGTAATGCAGAAAACCATAGGTCCAATACCCAGCTGAAATTTGAAATTCAATGCTTTAGAAAGTTGAAGCTGAAAAATGGTGGAATTTGTATTTATCGGGACTTCCCAAACACTTTCCAGCTCTTTTGGATCTTCGCTTGGATAAGCAGTGATCTGAGAAGACCTAATATATAGGTCTCCCATATGCTCAACACTTACCGTCACATTTCCTAATGTAGTACAGCTGTCACTCAGATATTTATAGTAGGTGCTCACTTGTGACAAATCTTCCGCATAGTTATGTATGCAAGTTAATGTTGTGGCCAGAAAAGCATCGTTTAAACATAATGATTCAAAGCTGGAAGACTGCCCAAAATTCCAGTTGCTTGCAGCCGTCCAACAAGCTGTTGGGACTGCCATCTGGAAACCTTCCGAGAGGTTTAGAAAATATAACGAGTACAACGAGATAAAAAGTAGGTTCATAATTTTGCTTGGTTCAACACGAGAAACAAGATGTCGTAGCAAAGATTTTGCGGTTTTGATTGATTCTATACTATAGACTTTGATTTTAAAGATGTTGAACCACAAGGGAAGGAATGCAAACAAGTGTTTCAATTGTGTTTATTTTACTTTAAAAGTGTCATGATTTCAATCTTTAAGAGACAACCTTCTTGTGATAGTGGTGAGTTTTCCCAGTGATCCCGAGTAGTTCACTGTGCTAACAGCAATAGCCTTTATAGCATTAAAAGAACTAATTGAATAACATAGATACTTTTACTCCGTGTAGTGAAGAGGGAGCGGGATTATATTCACTGCTATTCAATAATAAGATTGCTTATACAGAAGTTTGCAACACCCTGTCAATTTGCTGAAAGTACGCGTTATACTAAAATTTCAGTCTTTATAATGTCTACCGTTAACCGTCCAGATGTGTTGGTTTTTTCCAAAATAGCAAATTACTCTCAAATCTCGTGTTAAAACACCATCAACCAGATTTTATACAGAATATAGTTCTACACCATTCAGACCTGCTGTAATACGATAGCCTGCACTGTGATTGTGAAAGGCGTTGCATCTGTGTGGCAACAGTCTCGTAGAGTCTCAAATTGCCAGAGCGTCAATGTATGTTTTGAAGCTGAATGAGTTTCTCTAGGCACAGATCTTTTACGTGCTCGTTTTTTTTGTTTTGCTAATTACTACAACACCTGTAAAAAACGAATGAACAAAAGCAAGTGCCCATTGTCTTACCTTCTATATCGACCAATAGTTTTACCTACTAAGCTCTAGAGTGATGTGATTCAAAGATTTAAAGGCTCTAGACGACACTCTGCCATTGCCTGAAACTTGCAAAAATTATAATTTTGACAAACTATAGGCACTCTACACATTTGTAGAATCAATATCTTTGCCTCTCGAAATATTTGAAAATCTTGAACGAGAAGTCTGACAGATTATAACGTTCCTAGTAGAATATTATACTTTTTTTTATTTCCATTAAATTTTGTATATACTAATAACGCCACTGAAACTTGATTTTGTTCCAAAAATTCATGAGCGCCACCTCAAAAAGACCTTCAAAGACCAGTCATTTTGTACCAAAAATATAGCCTTGACTCTAAGTCGCGATCAACTTTTGAAAAGTTTCTATTGTTTATGGCTATTTTTTGTTTACGATAATATTTATATAGGGTTATCTCTAATTAGCATCATAATATCATATATGTCAAACCTTTCCTAGTTTCATTTCCAACGGTTCAAGGAAATTTAAAAATGCCATCAAACTAGTTCTAGAGTCAAAACCAGGGGTACGTACTGTACATACACTGACGTGCATTGGGTTCGAGCTCTGCTATTATTCCAGAAGCTGTCTGTGCAGAATATACACCGCTACAAGTACATTTTACAGGGAGAGAGAAGAGATATGGATGGTTTTTCGGAAGAACTATTCCTCACAATTTTATTTCAAGTTCAAAGTGCAGCAATCCCGTCATCAGGAATATAGCTATTTTTCTATAATCTGATACATCGCATATTGTCGCGGTTGAACATTCCCAGTAATTAGACGGAGAACGGTCAAATCTGAGTGTTTGATTGTGCCTAGATACAAAATAGTTTACGTCGTTTTTTCCATATATTCTGCGAAAAGCAAGGACAATTCAGAAAAACTTTGCTTATATCAATTTTTTCTTCATAAGCAAGTATTGTTCTACACTATGAGCCACTTACTGGAATTCGGTTTTTTGTTTTTAAACATTTTAAACGCGTGGTAATATATTCAGCATTAGTAGTGCTCGTCTTTTTTTGTTCTCTTACACCATAATGTTTTCACAAGTCAGGTTCAAAGGGCAAAGTAAAGGAATAGGTTTAATTCATATAAATCCAATTACCGAATACTGTTCTAGATGATTATTTTTATTTTTATATACCTAGCAAAACAGTTGTATTATAGTAAGTAAGTAGTGTAATTCATTTATCATCTTCAAGCATGTATATATACAGTTGTTTTTTATTTACAAAATTGCACAGGGAAATGCCTTACGTCCAGTCTCTGGTACCAGCCTTGGCCATTTCAAGAATCTTCCAACCCTTGGTTTCCTTGTCATCAATGTTTTCCGGGATTCTAGTGAATACCATGACATAAGTACTTAATTGAATGTGATCCTCGGTACCAGCAGTGATTTCGTCAGTCTTTATATCTCTGTACAAATTGACTTCCTGCGCTCTGCAACTAACGACATAAACGGGCACATCAGAAGGAGGAAGCAGTTTAGCAGACAAGATATCAACGCCACGAATATCTAAAATTCTTCCAGCGGAATAATATTTCTTTTCCTTAATAGTTTTAAGAGCTGCAGCATAGAGATTAAAGGGTGCCTCAGAAAGCCATCTCTTCAAAACTTCTTCGTCACCCTTCACCCAAGCGTCTAGCACTTCAGGAATAATATAACCTCTCACATCCTTCAAGAATTCATCTTGTCTAAAAGTGGGGTCTAATTCCTTGAACATTCTAACGACTCTAGCGCTCTCAGTTTCTTCGAATAAACCTCCTATTTTATCGGTGATATTTCGGATAGCAGAAATAAATCCATTTTCCGAATCTTCATAAGCATTGTGTATATCGTTAAGTTTTCTAGCAGCAGCAGAGTTGGCTTTGAAATTATCCCAAGATTCTCTCCAACTTTCTTTCACTTCGGGGTTTTCGTGAAGAATGACTTCTTGACCGGCTTGTTCATTTTCCTTAACGGGTCGACGAAGAATACCAGCTTTCAGATCTCTTTCGATACGTTTGCGCTCCTCTTCCTCACGTCTCTTTCTTCGTTTTTCTTTGTCTTCAAATCCACCGTATCGGATACTGCTTCCATCATCGATGACTTCCTTGACGGACTTGTAGATTTCCGTTTTGCGGATAGGCTCAGTGGCCTTGTCCAGCGTATCCACAGTACTGCTAGCAACATTTCTAGTAACTTTCATGACTGGAGATTCCCAAGTAGCCGAAGCGGCTTTACCAACAACCTCACCAGCTTTTTGAAGAGTTTTTCCTGTGACTGTGGAAGCAGCGGAGCCACCTTCCTTAGCCTTGTCCAAAGCCTCTTTGGCTTTCTTGAAAGCAGTACTTTCGGCCATTTCTCCAGTCTTATCAGACAAAGCTTTTATCTGAGTTTGTAGCTCATCACTCTTTTTCCACTCAGTTTTGAAAGTTTCCAGAAACACTTGGAAAGGTGTTTTATCAGGATCATGGTTACTTTGTTCCTGTTTGGCGCCTTCGTTCTTTTTTTCGTTCCTCAATAGACGTGCTGTATGAAAGCAAGCTAATTGATTGCGCCTGTCGACAGCAGATCTAACCAACCGTGTGGTTTGTTGTTTTGGCAATCTCAGCATTTTGGGATCCAAACTAGCAAATAGTGACTAACTCGAAGACAACCGTTTGCGGTGATGAAATTTATCGGGGAAGCGCTGAAAAATTTTGAAATTATGGCGTAGGGCAAGGACTTAAAATTGCTCACGTGGAGTGCTAACATTTGTTTGTGTCTTTAGTTTAAGTATTTTCTTTTAGGTGCTAAATATGTCTGCTTATGTAGCAACTGATGCGCGTCCAAAAGAATTTCATCTAAAACTATCATTAATTTTACAGTTTGATTTCACGCATTTTCCTACTTCTCTATCTAGGGCTCGGATAGCTATCACGGAACCTGACTTTTATTTCTATCTCCCGTTGTAGAAACAGTTATTTTTCCTGCTGAACTTCTTCTATCTCATTTACTATCAACAGGTCTGGAATGACTTTGCAGTGAAGTCAAGCTCCGGTTCTTTTTTCGATAGTTGATACATCACAAATGGAGGACAATCTACCTAAAGTAAGTCTCAAAAATGAAACAGGTCTCTATATCGTCTGCTAGCTGTAGATTAAACGGCGTTTTTTGTACAATTTTACTAACGAACAACTCTTCAGAATAACAACTTTGCAATTGGAAGTCTCAAACCTAACACTAGCTTACCAAAGTACGTGTTTGTTTCGTCATTTCGTTTATATATGGAAGCTAACTTTTTTTTCAGTTTTGATAACTCATTAAATGAACCTGCTGATGCACAAACAAGTACTGAATCAATACAGTTATCGGTATTACCGTCTTCTCCCTTATCCCGATCACAAAGCTCGAAAAATCCTCAAAGTCCTACACAACCAGTGATCTTTAAAAGAAAAAAGAACCAACACTTGTGTGTTCTCGACGCGGCAGGCTGTTTTTTCCGGAATACATTATGCGACGCCAATGAAGAAGATACATTCAAATTTATAAATGAAGCTGATGGAATTTTTGCCCAGTTTAATAGATCGCAAGTCAAGCATGTGTTTCTTATGCACTCTGGTATAAAGATCGAGTTAAACTCCGGTGTACAGGTAGCGTCCATACCGGGGACTCATTCTGTATTTACGATACTACAGCTAGAAACAGGGCATCTTAAATCATTTTTAAAAACTGCCTACAAATCATGTATAGTTACTAAATGGATGCAGGGACGCTTAAAGAGAATGTGTGATACCTCTGATGATACTAAACAAGAGTACAAAGATGAAATCCGAAACGCCAAACGTACAAAATCCGATATCACAGACCTAGAACAAATAGGAACTACTAGCGACGAATTTGAATATAACTCATCAGAATTCCAATCTATAAAACAGCAAAACCAAGAGAGTTCTCGTATGTTGACTATCGAGAATAATGAAACAGACATTATACCTAACCATGCGCATACAAGTTCAATTAGAAACCGATCAAGCTCCGAACACAATAACGAGAATCCTGATGATAAAACTATGAATAGTCGAAAAGAATTTACAAGTAATTCTTCTAGTAGTCCACTTAAACCAAAAGGTTGCGAGTTCAGAAGTTTGGAAGAAAATTCGAACCCTTTTTATTCAACTGAAGAATGCTCACCTGCAATGAAAAGTGCTTGCAACAGCCCAATACGGAGGGAAGTGGGAGTGGGTCCTACATTTTCACCACATGATATATACGATAATAAAATAACTGAATTTTCCTCGAAGCTAAATGGAATCGACAACCGAGCACCGACAATAGTAAATTTTGGTAAGGAGTTAGTACTGAACAGGTTGAGCATAAATCCTATGAGTTTTTCAAGGGAGCAAGACTCGATTAGAAAATACTCGTTTAGTAACGAAGAAATATCTAATGGCAATGATGTTATTGGAGAGCCTGCTTTGAAAGTGGTTGATTATGATGAGTATTACGGATTCTCGACTGTTTACAACGATGCAAATATAGATTACGTTGACCCCACTTTCGACCCAAATCCGACGAAGAAACCGATCTTATGCGATTTAGAAGAAACATGCGGAGTGATACATACAGACGTTGCTACACTTGACAAGCTGGAAAATGAAAAAAAGTCATCTCTAATATCGAAACATGCTAAGGAGCTCGAGATTTTTTCAGACAAACAAAAACAAAATACGACTCTTCCGTCCGAAAATATAGAAGAAGAAAACTTCAATGGCGACCTCATGCATGAAGATGAAAATGAATCAGTCAAATTGAGGGCTATGAAATTCATTGAAGAGTTGAGTGTAACACTTAAGAAGAAAAATGGATTAGTAGCAAGCTCAAAAGAATCATCTGTTGCATCTGAAAAATCATTTGTAAATGACCACTCTTGCGAGAATGGAAATGCTACAACCTATAACAAACCAGAAAACAATAGTGTGCCTTCTGAGATTGGTGTGAGTGCGGGAGTCAGTGATTTGATCAAAACTGAAAAAGATGATAGTTTTGGAAAACTGCTTGGTAGCAAAGAGTCTTTTAACAATACCAATTTTGCTGCCAACGAGACACTAAGCTTGAACTCATCTTCTACTGTTAAAGTTGAAGAAGGGCTTACAGCGGAAAACAAAGTTTTACTGCTGGATGAGAAAGACTCCTTGTCGGCTTCAGAAAGGTTGTTTATAAAAGAAGATGTTCCAAAGAAATCACCAATATCATTATTGGCGATGACTATTCAGCATCAAACACATTTAGAAAATAAGAAAACGCTAAAAGAAAAAAGCAACGATCGAAAACTCTCAAACCCCATAAGTACCCCTGGAGAGTTGTGTGTTGAACTCTCAAAAGAAGAAACCAATGGTTTTGAAGATATACCAACTGGAATGTCCACCCCCAAAAGAGTTGGCAGAAGCGATGATCTTTTGAAACATTCTACTGAGTCGTCACTTAAGACCAAACATGAAGAAATAAATCCTGATCAACCAAATGTTGATTTAAAGGCGTCACAGCATAAACCTTTGAAAGAGCGGATACAAGTGAAGAAAAAGACTGATTTCAAAAATATCCCCATGAAAGACATGGAGAATAGTCATGTGCTTGAAGACTTAGATGCAAAATCAACAAAACTTGTAAAGAAACACCCGCAGAAAGAGAAATCACACTTCATTGATAACACAGTTGAGACAGAACTTAATAAGCCTAGATCTATCAGTTTCCTGAATCAATCTCGAATACGAGGAAGATCTTCTGTAAAGGACGATAATGCATACAAAAATGGTACTCGTGGTCCGGGTGTTGAGACGATGAAAAATGACTTTTCTGAAAAGAACCTTCAAATGCTAAATACGGAAGGTGAAGCCATTCACCAAAAGACTCTTCCAACTAATGGTACATTATTCAAAAAGAGGCCCTCAATTAGAAGTAGGAAACTCACAAATCGAAGAACTTCAAAAGTTAACGTTTCGTTTCCGTTTTCTTTTGACATTTTTCCAAACATTCCTACATGTTGCATCATTGAAAGCCATATACGCATGGCATCTGGTCGACGCCTGCGAGCCGCACGGAAGAGACCTTATAGAGAGGTTGATGTCAGTAAGCCTTCAAACGAAGTAGCAATATCGAGAAAGAAAACTGGTTCGGACTCTGTAAAACTTTCAACCCCTATAAGTGAGTCTGAAGCTGTGTCTGATTTGAGTGCAAGAGTGCAAGTGACTAAGCCTAGAGCGAAAGCGCCCAACTCTGATCGGGGAGAATCCACATCACTTAGGACATTTAAAAATGGACCATCGGGTATACGATCACTACCCAAAAGTACTGAGTTTATGAGTATCACGGGAATTAAACATCAAAATGAGGGTAGGGAAGAGAACAAAGTTATTTCGGGTCCATCCAAACAACCCAGACAAGTATCGCGGAAAACGTCATCTAAATTGACACCTAGGGCCGCATCAAAAGTAGTAATAAGGAAAGACACGGTGAAAGAGAAAGAGCCTGTGAAATTCCAGTCAAATTCACTTCCCAGGAATGATTCAGATACAGATTCAGTTGCCAAGGAAAAGTTAGGAACTGGAAACGATACAGCTTTTGAGCGTAGAAGTTCGATTCCTCTAAATGCGCTTTTAAACTCTCCAACTTTGCATGAAGGTAAATAAAATGAGACTGTGATTGTATTTTTTTTGCATACTAACATTTATTATAGCGCAAGAAACACTCTCGTTACCTGGAGGTTATAATTCAATCGCCTTTACTTCTGATGTGGTTAAAGGTAAGTTATTCTCTGCTCTCTGATATTCTCGATGTACTAAAGCTAACTTGAATGCAATATTATAGATTTCGACGCTAACGACAAGAAATCAAATGATGCAACAGTAAACAATGGTGCCAAACTGTCAGAGGAAAGCGGCATAGAAAAGTTGTCGGATAACTTAACGTCTCGTTCCGAGGCAGATGTTAACGGAGCATCTGAAAATACCTTAACGTCTCATTCGGAGCTTAGTGGTAAAGAAAAGCCGGGCAGTAGCTTGACACCTCTGTCCGACTTGGACTATCAAGAAATGCTGGAGAGCAATTCAACCACTCGCTATGAAGTAGACGACGATAAGGAGAAATTGGAAGACAATTTAACGTCTCATTCCGAACCTGCTGATGAAGAAAAGTCAAATAATCTCTTAGCATCTGGCTCCGGTAGAAGATCGCTGAGATTGCAAATAGCAAGTACAAAAGTGGTGGATTACAAAGATCAGCTGGAAGATGATGAAGAGGAATCCCCTGTTCAAGATATGGAAACTGCACCTCAGCCGGACCCCATATTTATGAGCACATATACTTATGTTTTTGACGATCCGAAAAAGCCCATGGAAATAACACCTCAGGACTTTGTAAGGCTACAATACGGAGTGTATCTAAACGACACACTTATTAATTTCTTCTTGAGGTACTATCTAGAACAGGCAACAAAGTCAAACGAGAACATTAAAAATTTGTTTCACACTTTTAATACTTTCTTCTATGCAACATTGTCTGGCTCGAAAGATGGATTCAAACAGGTGCAAAAGTGGACGGCCAAAATGGACTTATTCCAAAAGAAATTCGTGATTGTTCCGATTAACGCAAAAAAGCATTGGTTTATGGCCATCATTTATAACTTGCCTAATTTGTTGAAACTGGATCCGCCGGAAAGGCATACGAGAAAGACAAGAAAGGGAACGAGAGATGTTACGCAGGCCACTTTGCCCAAAGATGAAAACGGCTGTAAGATTTTTATTTTGGATAGCTACAGACGGAAGTACTATAATCCGGTCGTGAAGGTGTTGAAGGATTATATAGCTAATGAAGCATTGGACAAGCTGGGGTTGAGTATCTATAAGGAAGCCATTACATCCAAAGCAGTTGATGTTCCACAGCAAAACAACTTCTCTGACTGCGGTGTTTACTTGATTCAATACGTGGAATATATTTTACAAGACCCTGAGGGAATGGTAGACTTAATGGCGAAGTACAGGAATAAAACTGATTTGGCAATCAAATTTGACATGTCCAGGGTTGCTCAGAAGCGTGCTGATCTCAAGGCTATTCTACTAACGTACAAAAATCGATACAAGCATGAAGCATCAATTCTAGGCGATCCGTCTGGCGGCGATACCAGCATAGACAATTCATCGGGCATGAATATGGAACAAAATGAAGGTGAAAATGGCAAGAACATAGAGGGCAATGAAGGTTTTGATGACTTTTTTGTGCTGAATGTTGAATCGAAACCACCAGCGAAAACCCATCGGAGGGCAAAGAAGCAGCCCGAAGCTGGATAGGATGGACATGATAATTTAGATGGACGATAGTGATGATAGAGAGGATGGGTAGGTTGTTTTCTTTGTAGGCGATATGAAACAAAAGACATGTATGATATAACTTGTGCATTTTTATTTTAGTTATTAGTAATGCAACGCTGCTAATTCCACTAATTTTTAGTCAGAAAGATTGGAAATCTAACGCACAGCTTTAGTCAGCGGTTCATAATCTCGTACGGTCTACACTCCTCTCTTTCTCTATTCTGTTCATACGCACATGAATGTAATTGAAAAAAAAAAAGTATTCGGTACTGTATATTGGGATTTGATTCTGTCAAGATTTAATTTTAACCCGAGACGATCTCATTCAAAATAAAAGAATAAAAAAAGTCTACCGTATGATTATTTAAAGTAAAAAACCTCCACCTTTTTTTTTATTTCATTTTTTACCTTATTTTCGATATTTTTATAGAGAAGAGTTTCCTTTATTTCTTCTTCTTGTTTTTTTTTTTGGACCGTTAGAATTTGCTACTTCTCGGAAACATCGCCAGCTGAATCTTGAACAGATCAAAAACTGAGACATCAAAGAGTACCAGATTGATCCAGTTATATTGTGAAAGACATATCGAATAGCCGACGACACAAATATCGCTACCAAGAACACAACCACACATAAATCATTCGATATGACCGTTGAACACATGTTTGATCCCATTGAAGACGCTCTTCAAGCCTACAGTATGTTGTTTTGATTCCATACCCCCTGTTGCCTCTATTTGTTCTTGCTCTAGATTGTCCGGATCAGATCTTCGGGTGTGTTTTTGATCTCATTTTGTTTTTTGGGGGGTTCCTCCCCTCATATACAAAAAACAAACGTCATAAAAAAGAAACATCCGATGATTTTGACATATTGACGGCAATCATTACCAGTTCCCACTCCTTTCTCCCCTCCACACATTCCCATTCAAACCCAAGCTCACACTTTTCTCCTTTTTTTTTGTCACACTTTAGAAAACGGAGACTTCGTTGTAGTTCTCGATGACGAATCGCGCGAGAACGAAGGCGACCTAATCTGCGCTGCCGACCTAGTAACCCCAGAAAAAATGGCCTTTCTCGTCCGCCATTCCTCCGGGTACGTTTGCGTCCCGGTGACCCCCGAGATTGCCGACTCACTCGACCTGCCATTGCTCTCAAGCGCTTTCCCCAAGCTGTCTAGCGCCGGCGACCGTCACGGCACCGCGTACACCATCACGGTCGACTTTGTCGAAGGCACCACTACCGGAATCTCGGCCCATGATCGCGCCCTTACAGCCAACAAACTGGCCGATCCTAATTCGAAACCGGAGATGTTTTTGAAGCCTGGTCACATTGTCCCGCTTAGGGCTGTGGAAGGTGGGGTCTTGAAGAGAAGAGGACACACGGAAGCAGGCGTGGATTTGAGTAAGTTGGCGGGCCTAAATCCAGCTGCTGTTATTTGTGAATTGGTGAGGGAAGAAGACGGGCTCATGGCTCGACGAGATGATTGTTTGAAGTTTGCAAAAGAACATAAGTTAAAGGCTATTACTATTGATGATTTGGTCAAGTACATTGAGACCAACGGATTTCCTTAAATGATACGATACTGTTTTTGTTGAACTTTTTTCAAAGCTTAATACCCGGCATATAGTATATCGAAGTATTACACATAATGAATAAATATGGAAGAAAAAATACAGAAGATTTTGATTGGATTTCAGGTGTGCTTCAATAAAAGGGAGAAGATTCTGTACAGAGATTGAGGTGAACAACAACAATAGGATAAAACAAGTAACAATTCAAGCAGTAATGTTCGCATATAGATGTATCGAAGAAGGGTTATTGACATAGTTGAAATTATTGATGTAAAAGTGAAATGACGGCGATAATTATTGTACAAATCTTTGTAGATGTGTTCAGTCTATGTTCAACTGGATCAGATCATCAATCGTGATTATATTAGTGTTTGTAGAGCTATAAAACTAAATGGAACAACACGAAAATATCAAAACTTTGGTATCCCTGTTCACTTGATCTACTGATTGAAATGCACATCCCAATTGTACTTTCCAATATCGAGATCAAAAATCGTATATGATACATGATTCATCTAAAACAATACATTATCCATAAACTATATCCAAAGAACTCCAACTAAAAAGCAATGTATAGTTATAATATTATATAGCTGTATAACATCTTTATCGCATTTCCCAAGTTTTCCCTTATTTACCCCAGACAAATTCACGGTCAGTTTTCATAAAGGATTCTACAATATCGTCAGTGATCTGTGCCCTCTTCTCCTGGAAATCCTGTACAAATTTGCTAATAACACTAGCACAGATCTTTTTAACCTCGCCGGTCAACAATTCACCCTTCTTGTATCCATCGTGAATTCTCTTTAATTCATCATCATCCTCCAAAAAGAACGAAATGTATTGGTACGCAACATCGATATCCGGGTTGGCTCCGAACTCACGTTGTTCTTCAAGTGTAGCACGACCACCTGAGAACGCGTGTTTCTTGATTTTCTTTTCGATTTCCTTCGGTGTGTCTTGCAAGTAAATGGTACTAGTGGAAACACTTGCCGACATTTTACTGCTAGCTCCTTGTAAAGCCGGAATAAACTTTGAGTGAATCAACGATGGTTTAGGGAACTTCAGTTTGAATGCCACATCTCTGCAGAGTCTGAAATACGGGTCCTGGTCAATTGCGCAGGGGATTAAGCAGGGAATTTCTGGTGCGTTTTCACCAAAAATGTGAGGGAAACTGGATGAGAAACTGGAGGCGATCTGAATGGCTGGGTATTGGATTCTCCCAATGTTATCTGAATCCACAAATCCAAAAACTGATTTGGCAGTGCTCGTTGTGATTTGTCTCGCTGTTCGCAGAATGTTTTCATAGAATTTACCACCCATGTACCTCATGTCGGTAAATACAAACGTTTTCTTGAGATCGAATCCAACAGCCAAAATATCTTTCGCGTTCTCCCAAGCGAAACCCTTAACATCTTCGATGGTCAACCCTTGCTTGAACAAGAACTTTTCATCATCCGTCAACATGATGACCAGTGGGACATCAAAAGTATCCTGAAGCCACTTTGTAAACTCGAAAGGAATAACATGGCCAAGATGCATGCTTCCAGAACTGGGGCCTCTTCCAGTGTACAAGAAGAACTGTTCACCTTTCTCTTTCCTATCCAGAATAGCATCCAGATCTCTTTCCGAGAAGAACAATCCTCTGCGCAAAAATCTGTGAGGCCTGACACCTGTGACTTTTTCAAATCTCACCAAAAGTTCAGGCGAGATTTCTTTCGTTCCAAAATCAGAGATCAATCTTGAGTAGTCAATTTCGACTGGCTTACCATCCACAATTGCACCTTCAACGTCCCAGGGCGTAACTTTCTGGGCAGCTGCGTTTGCAGGTGCAGGTGCAGATTTGTTGTTGATGTCAAGGGACTTTGTCTGTTCAGTGATATTGTCGGCCATTGTGATGGATCAGTGTATGTGTGTGGCTGGCGTTGATGCTGTGAGAACTGGAAAAGGATGAAAATCAAATTGATACCCAGGTCAATTGAAATTGGCACACAAAATTCAAGGAGAAATGTGGAAAAATGACTGAAAAACGCAAATGGGAAAAAAATAGTCAGCGTTTCTTTCATAAGAAATTAAGTAATGCGCTAACTTAATTAGGGTGTGAACGGGGATTTTTTTTTTATTATACAGATTTGATTTTTGTGTAAAATTGTGAAATCTACTGAGACTGATTGCTTCATGCTTTTTGTTCTATTTGATTAGACTGAGATCTCTAGATATAAATCTACCTGTTGATCAAAATTTGCACTTCTCCAATTGGTTTCAAAGGATTTGAAGCTATATGGGAGAAAGGTCATTTCCTACGGTTACCAGAACTATGGCAAATCATTTAGAGCAATAATGGCATTTCTGAGTTGTAGCGACCATATGATACAATTTATGGGTTCTCTAGTTATGTACAGACTATTCTCCAAATACAAACAATCTCAATATCATCTCCTTAAACAGAATTAGGTCCCACGAATATTTTGTTTCTGTTGGATCGGTAAACGTGTAGAGCCAGAAGGATTTGTGCTAGCCTGATTTATTTCCAGTTCAGTAAACACCCAAAGCTGCCAAAGGCAAGTTTGGGTCATAATGGTATTTACAATATTAAATTATATTGAAAAAGTGTGTTGATATAGGTATGATCAAACCATTTGTGGAAATTTGGATCAAATTCTAAAGAAAAGAAAACGAGACGCTTGTATAAGTTTGGATGAACTGGAGTCTCAAACCACTTTTACTTTTTGAACCCATCACGTAATGGATTTGAGAATGTAAAAAGACTGAAACAAGCTTTGAGTACTGCACAGTGCGCAGCAATTGAAATAAATATTTCTATGAAACGAATACATTCTAGTATTGGTAGTCCTCATTAGTCCATCAATAGATTTGTGCCATATATATTGCTTCCGGGTTAACGTCAATTTTTCTAAGATACGTTTCATAATACACAATTAGATAAGTTGCATATGTTTGCAACTCTTGAAGATAACAGACTTAGCCGTCGTAAAGTATCTCCTATTACCAACACATTCATATAAATGAAGCTCGTCGAGCTCCTGCATTTTTGGCTTCCAAACAACTCAACACAATTGAGCGGACACTTTAATTCAATTTTCAGCTATCTTGGGCTATAAAAATGGTCCGAACAATAAAGCCGGTCTTTATTCGGTCTTTCATACATCCTATCAATCCGCGTTATATTCTTTGACAGGCATTTAATCATCTTATGTATTACTCAACTATCTTAAGTATTGAACCTAACCAGCCAAGAAACACAACGCGTTACTGACAACGAATGAAACGTGTAGATATCTATCTACTTTACTAAATAATCCTTTGCGATACGCATTGCAAAGAGTATTACTCTTTTGTGCGGTAATAATAAACAGACACAGATATATCTGAACATACCACTTCTGGTCAAAAGAAGGATATGTTGTGAAAACAATAATTGGTGAAGTACAGTTTAAGAGATTTGTAACCTTGCAGCTGCAATCAAGAATGCCTATGGTATGCCACAAAAATCACAGGCTCAAAAACATGCTAAGTAAAAACTGGCATGTGGAAGTTATGTAGACTGTCAGCGGATTCAGGTGCCTCTAATATTATTTTACAACGTGCCTTATAGCTACAACGGAAATTTTCTATAGGATCAAGGTGTTATACGAAAAGCATGGTAGGTGTTGCGATTAGGAAGTGCGATAAAAGTCATATCCAGTATAGTTGTTTGTTTACATCCAGTTTGTTACTATGTAAATGGAGGTGCTTTAGAAATTAATTGGACAGTTCTTCTTCAGCTAGAGGAAGTAGTTTTCAAAGAACAATTTATGATATTTGTATAGTTCACATCATTATTATTCATTTGACACTTTATAATTCTAAACGCTCCTACTTGTTTCCAATGATAACTAATACCCAGCTCTATAATATACATCTATTTATATATACTCATCTATTCAAAGAAAATCCATGAGAAGACCCCAAAATGGTAATTACTGTTTAGCAATTTCCTATTTAGGTAAGCGATCAAGCTCAACCCACTGTACTGACTGTAATCAATGTTAAATTTACAAGTATTAACTACTGAGCACTAAGTACCCGGTATTTTTGAAATTTCCCCTTTTCGTCTCAATTCCAGACCCAAGGCGTCACCTAATAACCATTCAGCCCATACTATACATCTCTATATCTACGGTTGGTAAAGTACACAGACACAATATTGGTACACTTGTACACACCCGCATCCCGGTAGCCTATCGGAACCTACACAATCCCCTCTTTTTCAGAGCCAAGTCTCAGAACATACCTGAAGCTACACCAGATGAATATACCAAAACTTTGGAGGATGGTAATTTGCATGTCGATCTGCTTTTAAAGTATGGTGTACGTATTGATATATGCTTTGAGGTGTGGTACATGTTGATATCTTGGTCTTTTAGAGGTATGGCATAAATTGGTATTCTATCGGGATATGATGTTCATGTTGATGATACATTGATGTGATTGAAGTTTGGTCTACGTTGAAATGTTTTTAGATACAACGATACGTACTGTACGTATACTAACGCTTATAGCTTGTAGGTATGTCGATACAAAGATATAAAGATACCATGTATGCCGGTATATTATGCTATTATAAGTTTGAATAGATTCCTTGGTTAATGTGAGACATGGCTCTTTTGTTTCCTTCTTTTGTTGAAGGTGAAAAACCCGGTACCACGAGCAACCCGATTCGTACCAGATATGCAACATGTGCTATATCTAAATCAATGCGGTTCCGTTATGGGAGGGAAACAATGCTGTTTGTTCCAGTACGTAGCAAAATCCAAGACAGCATATTATTCATTTGTACAGTATAGTACGCTTGTAAAAAGATAGTTTGTTATCGGGTCTTTGTGTTAACTGAAAAGTCGTTGTTTTATCGTCAAGACATTGATTTGTTATCAAGTCATTGTGTTGCATGTGTTTTTATCATTAGATTGAAGACTCTCATCATATTACCAAGAACCATTTTCGGTTCGTAAAAACCACGGGCATTGGGAAAGAAAACCAGTTTGTACCAGTACACCACATGCACTCTTCAGAACTATAACCGAAAACTGCACAACCCTACAGTACTCCGCTCCTCTACCCGTTCCAACACCAACGGCACATCTCCACAAAGCGCACAGACACAAACTCCCCTCATACAGAACCTAATTACTTTCCTTCTTTCTTTTTTGTCTTGTTTCGTGAAGTCAATCCCGACATCACTTGCACAGCCTTTATCCTTTTATTTTATTTTATTCTATTTCGGGGTTGTTTTTGTTTGGAATTGGTGATGTGCAGTTGTATGGGCATTAAAAGTTGGGAGTTGGGTCGGTTGGAAGGGAGGAAGTGCAGGTGATTTTGGTGGGAGGGGAAGAATTGGTGAATAGGCGATTGGAATAGTTTGTAGGTGTAAATAGAGTAAGCAGAACAGAGTTTGTTTACTTGGAGGTGATGGCTCGTTTGTTTAGTTCAATTGCCGGTATGTTCAATGGAGAGATAAACAACGAATGATAATGAACATTGCTATTTCAAATGCCATCTATACAAGTCATTACCCAATACAATCCAAAGCCATCACCTACAACTAAAATGCTACTAACCCAGGCTATCCTATTCAATATTAAACATATCATATCCCGGTGCTGCAATACTCCTTACACCAAGTCCTGGTTCCGTTCTACCGTTTTTTTCTTTTCTTTTCAACCGTACCAAAAACAACCCGCCCACCGTGGTACCAAACAATGCACAGCGTGTACCAAACAAACCAACTACCATCTTTTGCAAATCTTATCACCGGGTCCCTCTTTCCTCTTCCAAACTAAAGATATACACTGAGGTTTGTCAAGAAAAAATAAAAAACCTTAAAACCCTCTTCCCATCGCCGCCCGTTTTACCTAAACAAGCCAACATCCAAAACACTCTTTGTTGTCCTACAGAGAGTGCCGTAGATGGGTGTACCAGCCCGAATAATGCGAGCGCGGTACACAGAGCAACGATAAAGCCATATTGTGATAAGTAAAATTTAGGGTTAGGCATATCCGATAAAGACAAGCCTAAACCTGCCTCTGTGAACACCAGTACTGCGACAGTATACAATATTACAACAATAGAATCTGATAAATTATATTATTAGAGTAGAGCTGCTTCATGTACTGCAAACTAATTTTAAAAAAAGATTCTGGGGGAAAGGAAGTACGTCAGTACCAGACTGTACGGGAGCTGGAGATTTGATTCAGATATCTGCCAGACTGCCACTACCACCACCATCACCACAGCCACAGCCACCATAACAACCGAAATAGCAACAGAGCAGTTTTAGCCAGAAATGGAAACAAAGTTTGTCATGTGGAGTACCCGAATTTGGGTTCAGGAGGAGTGGAGGGTTTGATAAAGAGTTTGTGTTTGTGCTAATAGTAGTAGTAAAGAAACCAAGGCTAAGACTATCTCTCCCCTGCAATGCCAATTTTTGCTCTCCGTTGCTCCATTGCTCTATTGCTATATACCGCCACCCGCACAAAGCGTTGCTCCGACCGGGTATCCGAAGAGCACCATCTTGCGTCAGAAGAGAAAAAAATAAATATAATTTGCTATCAATCAGTTAATGCACATTTTAGCTTGCTACGCTTTTGTTCCCCCGAGGAGGTTGAGCAAAAAAAATGAAAATATAAATAAAAACAAAAACAAAAAACAACCACATAACGTCGGATCGAGGATGAAAGGGACTAGTGATGTGGGTGGTGTGGACTATATGAGGGAACAAGGCTAATGATTACTCCTGTGATTAGGTTTAGTTGGTTTGGTTTGTAATGCCGAAGGGGCAGAAACGGGAGGATAAGATAGTAAAGTGGTAAAGAAGCCGTTCAGCAAATAAGTGTTATTTCATATAGTCTACAGTCTATATGTTAACTGTCCCTGCTTTGTTTTGTTTTATTATAAATATTTTGTTGGTATTGAATAGTTTTGTTGTGGACACTGTTGTGTGAATAGTTCATTTCATTCATTCTGCTCTGTTATAAGAGTTCGCAATTGAATTTACTGCTCCATACGTATCTCAAGTATCTCCTACACATTCATGTCAGGGACCCTTTCTCTCTCTTTCTCTCCCTTCTTCTTTCCGTATCTCCATCCCCCGGGGCCTCCCTGAAAATACACTGTAGCCAATAAATGCCAAGTTTTTTTCACGCGCATAACAACCAACCAGTGTCAATGTCAATGTCTCTGTCAATGTCAAAAAACAGCCACTACGTAACCCAGCTACGTACATGGTACTTAGCTAGCTACAGTACATAATGTACAGGTACAGGCATAGAAAATAAACTTTTTGTACAGTGGAATTACGGTAGATGCACGATGAAAAAATGACAAACAAACAAGCAGTGCTGCCGGATTAGGAAATAATCCCATTTTCAATGTCTTGACAAGTTTAGCTTTAACTTAAATTCTGGCAACTCCGAGGAGGAAGAGAACGGGGACGAATGAGGATAGGCCTGAACTTGACATGGTGGTCAAAATGAGTTGGTTTCGGTTGATTGGAATGGTGGTCACTTGGATTGGTTTGGGTCGGTGAGTAAACGGACGAGTGTTTATTTGATATTTGAAGGGTTTGTTATTGGTGTATTTTCTCAAAACTGCTGTACTTGTACTGTACGCCATATTGATACCTGATATACTTTACCAAGTCTCCAATGATTCATTCAAGGAAAGACATTCCTGGATCCAACGCACAATGGTAATTGTCTGTGTCCGTTCGTTTGCTTGTTTGTTTGTTTGTCTTACCCATTATTTATCATTTTCATGTAAATTTAGAATAAAAATTAATGAAATTCTTTTTATTTGTGGAAATAAAAAAAAAAAGCAGGAAAACCTAAATATGAATATAGCAATAGCACCTGTAAAAGAAAAGAAAATATTTTTTTTATAGTCCAAAAAAATAAAAAAAGGAAAGTATATTCTGATCAAATAGATGTATCGATATATAAATACTTTCTGGTATTCTTTCTCCTTTTCATTTTTCATTTTTCAATATTCTATATATATTCATTATTCATCTATTTATTACATCTTCAATTGCATCTACAGTCCATATTTAATTCAAGCCTGTTACTCGACACAAACTACATCCATATCCGTCCATCCACACCTACACATACAACATCAAACAAAATGGCAACTTGTACAATGAACACAAAAAAGCATCAATCCTTCTACAACATATCCCCACCAGCCCTCTTCAAACCTCTACGCCGCCATCCCTCCCACAACACCTTCACTACCACCACTAGTACCACCACCACCGCGCGCCAACCTCTATCCCTCCCGCTCTCCTCCCTCCTCCCCTCCACCTACCACGACATGTACACCCCAGAAATCCTCCAAACCACACCACTAACACCCACAGGTCGTCCGATATTCACCCAGCGCGACCTCATCGACTGGTCGCTGAACGATCTCCGCTCGCTCCTCATCATCCCATCGCTCCCAACAGCCTGGCACGGCCAGGTCCCGCGCGTCATCGAGCCAGGATACCGCGTAATACACCTCCCGCTCACCGCCACCGACGACGAGTTCGTTGAGGCGCTTGTTGAGAGCGATATATATAAAGAGCAGAAGTTCGAGAGGTGTTTCCTGGTGCAAACGGCGCAGTACACTGTCCGGGCGGCCAGAATGAAGGCGAGGGAAACACGACCTACAGCAGCAGCTGCTGCGACCGGGTTTACCAAACCAGAGTGGAGAAATGTAATTGAGAATTATCTACTGAACTTGGGGTGTGAAGCGCAATGTCGTCATGACTTTAAGAGGTCATGCGCACTCCTGAAAAGTCATAAAGTGAAGGAGCGGGAACGCGAACGTGAAAGGGAACGGGAAGGGAAGAATGGCAGCGGTGCGGATTTGTTGAGGAAAAAAGCGATACTGTCGAATGTTGAACCAGCAGCGGGGGCAGCGAAGAAATCAGCGTTATTGTCGAAAAGTGAGAAACAACAGATTTGGGTTCATGTTCAGACGCAGTTGTATGCTAGACTGGGGCTTGATTGGCAAGCTGATGAGTTGGTTTGATCAGTTTTTTTTTATTTTCATTTTCATTTTCATTTTTCAAATTTCAAATTTGTATCCAGGGGAAAAAATGAATTGAATTTTTGTTTTACTCGAATTCTTCATTTCCCTTAATCCATCCTCCAACTCCCCATCTTGCATCTGTGTACTTGATATATCTCCCATTCCTATTTATACCTATGTATATATACATATACCTATACACATATTAATGAACATTAACGACATAATTTTTAATTAGCTATTTCAGTATCTCCCAAACCGCACTATTTCAATTACAAGTGATAGCATGTAAGAAGCAGATCTTTTGGAACTAAGCCCACACACACTTTTCCTTTATTTCATCTATTATTCAAAGCAAAAAAAGTGAAAGCAATCAAATGTTCAAACGTATACTTACCGTACGTAGTGTACCTATAATTGACAAATTGTAAATCTATAAATTTTTTTTTCCAATCTATAAAATCAGTTATACATACGATATATGATACATATAACTTACTGAAGGAATATCACAAAAAATGTCTATCAAACATGCTGCCAATCCGCCAATCCCTGGTATTTCTCTGAACCATGGTACTTGTACGAAAATGAAAAGAAAAAAAAAAGGATCAGCACTTTGTATATATAAATGGTAAGTTAATAGGGGAATCAGATCATTGGATGGAGCATTTTAATATGTGTGAGCTATTGGGAATAAAGTAAATTTACTACGTACTGTAGAAGATAGAATGACTTACTATTATAGAGGTGTCATAGATCGCATTTAGTAGAGCTAACTGCAACCTACAACAACACCTAACAGATTCAAGTATTAAGATTGGTGTGATATAAAATATGTTAAGGTTGGTTCCAGGTGAAACGATCCCAGAAGCCATGAACAGGAACGAAGAGCAACCTAAGACAACCGACATCGAGGATTCGTCCGACAATAACTTTTTGTAATTGACTTATTTTGACTCATCCAAGGATAGTACTAACCAGACTATGCAGAACCCGAGTAAAGCTAACAGCGGTGTGAAGTTGAATGTGGGATAGCCAAAAGGTGAATGATGAGAAGCAGGTGCTTGCGGGTGTAAGATATTGTTGTAGTGTCGTGCCGTTATTAGTTATAGTGTTGTTGAAGTGCAGTACTATGTTAATTTCTTGGACAAAGCTCAGTGGATCTTGATAACATGGTCATCATAGAGCTGTTTCCAGCCACAACCACAACTACAACCATAGATAGTACACAAAATACCTTGCTAGAAACACATGAATATTACATCGAAGCTACTCATAACAATACAATGCTTCATAAGTTTGCGTTTGATATTTCACCCAAATTTGAACTTTCATCTTATCCTGGCTAGCTTTTCTACCAAGACCTAAACCACCAGAAAAGATCAAAATGTCACAAATAAACAAGAAAATTACGGACACGAAGTGTGTCTATGTTGCATCAGATATATATTGGTTAGTCTGGATATCTATTGTAACGGTCCTCACATTGAATCAGGAAGGTGTTATTCGTTGGAAAACAGGCTTAATAGAACAAGAAGAATGGATAACTTATACACTGCTAAATAGAAACAACGTCTTTGGCTGGGCCAATTAGATTTTCTGGTCCAAAATGAAATGGAAACTATTATAAACAATTTCTAACATCGATTCAGGCCTTTACAAATGTACTATATTTCTAGGACGACTGTTGGATCTGTATAATATTATCCAACCTGTTTGATATCCTTTCAGACCAGTTCTATTTCCAAATTTTATTGCCAACTTCCAAGTCTCAATCAACCCACATTTCCCTATATATACAACCTGTCTACTCCTCCTCCTCCTCATCATCATCAGATCCCCCCTCAATGTCCTCCAAAACCTCACTAAAATCTCCCAGCCCCATTCTCTGTGCCCTCTTCAGCCTCACGACCGCCTCATCAAACAACCTATTCCTCTCTTTCTTATCCTTCACCAAGTTTGCCAACGAGATCTGTGCCTCCGCAACAACCGTCAACAACTGGCCTTCCGCCTCCTCAAGTGCCTCTTCCGCGTCTTTACCAGGCGCCGCTCCGGATTCAGACTTGCCCGATGTTGCAGCAGCTTCGGCTTCAGCTTCGTATAGCTGCTCGGCTTCTTTGAATAGTTTGAGACTCTCGGTTAGGTAGGTGATTGCAGAGTCTCTGAGTTTTTCGACTTTCTTGTTCTTAGACTTTTTACCTTGTTCTTCAAGTAATTGTGAATATTCTTCGACTAGTGGGGTTGCCATAGTCAAGTTGTATTGTCCAAGTCCAGCAACAACTTCCTTTGATCTTTCCCTCTCCGCAATTTTCAGATATTGGTCTCTACACCACTCCAGCACCTTCTTCTGTCTTGCCCTCATTTCTTCCTCGTCACCGTCGTCGTCACCAGCACCAGAAAGTAAATCTCCTAGTTCCAGCATCGCCTTTAAAATCCTGAACGCAATTCCCAGAGATTTCCCGTCAAATCCTTCCAAGGCAGCTTGGAAGTGCGTCTGAACCGCGTCGACCTTGGGCCCCACTTCGGTGTCGTACTCGGAAAGTGCGTGCTCCAAATCGGACTCCAAAAGCTCAACGGTCTCCATTAATTCACCGTAAGCCTTGGTAAACTGCAGCAAACCTGATTTGGGATGGATCTCGAGACCTTCTTGGACGCGCGCAAGCCCGGCTTGTATGAAATCGGATGGGGTGTCGGCATCTTCGGGGCCAAGTAGTTTGGAGTAGTCCAAAAGTGACACACCGTAGATCTGGTAAAACCAATCTGGCAAAATCTCGGGGATGTAATCCAGAGGTGATTTTTCTTCCGATGATGCCGAAGTAGAAGGCCCAGGTTGCTTGGACGAAGAGCTAGCTTTATTTTCGGTGGAATCCAATCCAAATTTAGTGGCATGAAGTCGGAGAATGTTATCAGCAGTATGGATCAAAAGATTGATCATTTTGTGACTTTTGGATCTTGTTTTTTCCACAGATTTGTAGATAACTTTTAACGTTTCGAGCTCATCGTCAGGTTGAGCATCTCCTTCGAACTCAAATTCGACTTGAGGTTGCTGTTGTTCGTCAGCATCGTTCAAAGCTACATCTTCTTCCTGCTCTTTGTGCTTTTCCAACTTTTGTTTCTTTTTGGCTAGTGCTGCCTTGTGAAGTCCTTGAGGTCGTTTTACCATTTTGCTGGGCTGTTCTTGATGTTGCTATTTATTACTGCTATTGTTTTCCGGTGATTGAACGCGAATGCACGGCCCTGTCTTGACAAATGTATCGCTCGTTTGTTCGTATGTTAAGTACGGAATAAAGAGCCGTTGAAGAGGAAATAATATGTCCACAAAGACCAATGGAAGAAAAAAAAACTAGAGAAGAAAGGAACGAAAGAAAACAAGCATAGAGGTTGTGGTATTTTTGGAGTTCATTAAAATCTCATGTTTTTTTGGTTTTCATTCAGGAAAAACTGAAAAAAATTGAAAATTGAAAATTCCCAAAATGACCAGAATTTTCAGCCGTGTTAAGATTAAAAACCAAGTTATATAGTGCATATCACCAAGCCTAAATCACGCGGTAGCTCGTCAATCTGCTTGAAAAAGTTGAAAGCATAAGATAAGCCACATTAGCCAAATTCACGTGCTATTTCACAAGCCACATATGTGGCTACGCAAGCTAAACTAGCCATTTTTTCTCCATTTTTTGTTATAACAAACCAAAGAAAAAAGATTTCAGATCCATGAGAAAAAAAAGATTCTTTACTAATTTTTACTCCTCTTTCTTCCTACTCGATTGTTCAACAATAGGATACACAGTTATAGAAAAATGCCCGGATTACTGACATCTCAGAAGGTCACAGGAAACGTCTACTTGATCTTGGGATACTCGAATCTAACTGTATCGAGAGTCAAAACTGTAGTAGATCATGGTGCTGTTCCGATAGTGGCCGGCATTGATACGCTGAAAGACGATGAAAAAGAGCGGATACACGAAGTCAACCCGGATATTAAAATTTTAGATAGCGCATTTGACATTGAATTGCTCAAGACTTCAGGTCGACCAGATGTTGATGGTTTTGTTGACGGTGTGTTTGTGACAGTTTCAGGATCCTTCAACAGTGAAATTTTCAAAACCTGCCAACGATTACGAATTCCAATAAATGTGGCTGACACACCTGAGTTTTGCACTTTTACATTACTGTCAACCTATATCAAAGGTGACTTCCAACTGGGTGTGACAACCAACGGAAAAGGCTGTCGTCTTGCGAATCGAATCAAACGTGAGGCAATCAAGTCACTCCCACCAAATCTTGACGAAATTTGTGACAAAATCGGTGAACTTCGGAAAACTATCTACGAAGAAGATCAAGTTCGAGAAACTCAAATTGGGCAAGAAGACGACGATGCTTCGCAATCACAAACATTCAACAACCTTGTCCTGGAATCAGACATGTCTTTTGCACAAAAGAAAAAACAACGTCTTCGATGGCTCTCCCAACTAGTCGAATACTATCCTTTATCACAACTCTCATCGCTTTCGATATCTGAACTTTCACAAGACTACAAAACATCTTTCCAGCCCTCCCGATCTCCCTCACCACCAGATCAGAAGAAAGGAAAAATCTCACTTATCGGATCTGGTCCAGGCAACGCCGGACTTCTCACAACCGCTGCATTACAAGCCATCACTTCCGCCGACCTCATTCTCACCGACAAGCTTGTTCCCACAGAAGTTCTGTCACTCATCCCCCGTCGGACTCCCGTGCAGATCGCCAAAAAGTTCCCCGGGAACGCGGAGCGCGCACAAGAAGAGCTGCTTTCGCAAGGTCTCACCGGGGTTGAAAGCGGTCTTCATGTCGTACGTCTGAAGCAAGGCGATCCGTATATTTTCGGTCGTGGGGCCGAAGAGTTCAACTTTTTTGCCGAGCGCGGATACAAGCCTGAGGTGGTCCCTGGAATTACGTCTGCGCTCAGTGCACCGCTAGTGGCAAAGATCCCAGTAACGCACCGGGAAGTTGCTGACCAGGTTTTGGTGTGTACCGGGACCGGGAGAAAAGGAGCATT
Organism: Geotrichum australiense; assembly: GCA_030563945.1. Classification (NCBI taxonomy): domain Eukaryota; kingdom Fungi; phylum Ascomycota; class Dipodascomycetes; order Dipodascales; family Dipodascaceae; genus Geotrichum; species Geotrichum australiense. The sequence goes on along the minus strand of JAJMKR010000030.1, from coordinate 111,851 downwards.
GCCGCATATCCCAGAATGGGTGAAGAGTCGGACGTGTGTGTTTTTGATGGCGCTGCACCGCATTGAGATGGTGGTGGATGCATTGAAGGAAAAGGGATGGGATCTGGATGTGCCGTGCTGCGTTATTGAGAGGGCGAGTTGTAGAGATCAGAGGGTGGTGAGAACGAGGTTGAAGTATGTGGTTGAGGCATTGGAGGTGTTGGGAAGCAGACCACCTGGGTTATTAGTTACTGGGTACGCATGCGAGGTTATTGTGAAGCATAAGGAAGGTGAAAAGTGGGTGGTAGAGGAGGGATTGGACAATTGATGGTATACACGGAAGCTATCTAGGGTTCATGATGGAAACGCTGTTATTTTACAGAGTCGGATAGATAGATATAGATAATAGACTAGTAACTTGGATCTAGTTTCAACAATACATTTACATGGCATAGAACTTTTTAAGAATTCATTTTTAGTCCAAATCTCTTTATGACCAGAAACTAGATTGATAGCGCATTAAAAATTTCAAGATGATTGATAATGGCAGCACTATGATTTGGCGATTTATATTTCTCGAGAAATAATTATTATTGGTACCGGTACTGTACTGTACCTACGAGGCAGAAAAACATTGTTGAAAGCGCTTTGAGTAATTGATACTTGAGCCATAAAGCTTTATAGTTGGTGATTTGACTTTTGGTTTAACAGGCGCTAGGTTTCTGAAGGAACTAAAGTATGTATCTTTGATAAAATGAATTAATCTGATTGTTTCAGTATGTGATTCCTGGTTTTCCTATTTTACAGTAAATTTGTATTCAAGCGTAAGAAGCAACCTTCAGTGATACGCGTTCTACCAACTACAACTTTAAGACCAACTTTTCATCTCAAACTAACATCTACAAAGACCCTCAAGATAACGTAAGTCACATCTCGTTCCCTAGTTCTTTCAAAGCAAGGAAACCGCACCCATAGACACTCCTAAAAACTCAACCGGTTCTTTCAAAAACAGAAAAGAATAACCCCCCATTCATCAACGATGGTCGCAGTATCACAGTACACTATCAGGTATGTGTGTTTGTGCGGGGGATGTAAATTCCGCTACGTTTGATTAGGAAAAAACACCGTTTTGTGTTATGTGTGCCGGTTCATGTGCTAAAAGATTATACCGAGGAGAAGGACTGGAGGGATAGACGGGTGGAGGACCGTATACTGGAGGTTTGGGGGTGAATAAAGGAAGAGTGTTATACAGAAATCAGCGGCATTTAGTATATTTTGAGCAGATTTGGTAGAAGAATGCAATATTTGATGCGATTAATTTTAATTTAATTCGATTCAAAGTAACAATAACAAGTGATTGGAGTGAACTGAGCGTAGCAGTGAGATTTAAGTATAGTATATTATGGACTAAAAGGTTTCAGAGTCCCTGAAGTTTGGATACAAGAATAGAAAATGAAATGATCAGGAACAAGGTGCTATAAGCTGGCCCATTGAAAAGAAAAAAAATATGAAAATAATAACTGCAACTCTTTTACAATTTTTCACGAAGTTTCATTTTTACGTTATTATCCCCAAATGCAGGTCAATGACAATCCATACTGTAATCGTGACGCGACGCTACCAATACGTTCTGTGCGCACTAGGAACTGTGAATGAGAATATTTTTTTTCTTCTCTCCAAATCTCTCCGTTTCTCTTGCTTTTCCTTTTCCTTTTAGTTTTCTGTAACTCTGTACGGGGTTGATCAGTCGTAGATATACTGTACAGACAGGGCAAAACCGTATTTGAAATGGACTAAACTGGATCGAACAAGGCTAAACGGGATCACCGTTTCGTTCTGGTTAGGGGTCAGAGTCCGCGAGATTATCGACATGGATCTGGGGATGTTTTTATATATAAAAAACAATAACAAAAAGAAGCTGGATTGATTGGGATGGACTGAGATGTTGTAACTCGGGGTACAATACGGGGAATGGATATTATATTGTGAGGTGCGTACGCGTCCATGGTATGAAATAATATTGGACTATCCTTTTAGAGAGCGTCGTGTTGTATATACTGCACAAATCTAACTGGAAGTTTCAAAATATGGACATGTATCTCTGATTTTTGGTAAAATGAATGTGTAGAATGCAAACCAGGATCTTCTTGAACCTGAAATAGTTTCGTTAAATAATTAGTGCTGACAGTACCACGACTACGTAAAATAAATGGTTAAATAGACGATACACTTTTGTCAGATTGAGCCTAGAATCTAGTCAGCGTAATTTACTGCAATTTCCTAAAGGAAATAATGTGGAAAAATATGCCTTGTACGAAATAAGAAAGATATTCAACGCTAACCAGATAAAGCACCTGAATCAGAATATTCTACAACATGGAAACCCGTAAGAAGAAAAAGAAGTAAAACGATAGTGGCTGTAAAAAGTTGAGTAGTAAATATTGTATCACAGACTGTATTCGTGAGCTAGGTTGGATATCTTGACAATGACAGTAAGGCTTTTTTTATATTTTATTTCCTTCCGAGTATATTTGTAATAGGAATATGAATTGGTTGTAAACAAATCACCAAATCAGGTTCAAATCCCGTATGCAATCTACTCAAACTTTGACGGTTGTCAGAATTCCTTACTTTTATTTTGAGCATGCTAAATTTACAACACAGTTGCAGCCATCTCCTTACAATGAACATAATTTTTCCGGACTTTGTTATCAGATCATGTTCAATCACGAAATAAAGCTTGGTTCGACATTACGGAATGATGACTGACTACCAAGCCCTTAGTCCAGGAAGGCTCCTGCACAGTCCAACACCTGAGCCAGATCGTTGGATTTAAGGTCACTTGAGCTAGGAGAGCCAATAGTGGTGAATTGCCAAGTTATGGATGAACTTCTAACCTTCATATTGGCAAGTGCAAGTGCAAGTGGAGCTACTAATTATAAAGTATTACGAGCTCAATCTTTCGTGGTATCAGTAATCCTGTAATTGAGATATATCTATATAAATAAACATGCACCTGAATTGTGGATTTATAGTTATCCTTATGCTATATTGTTCTTTGTATAAACGGTGATTTGGTATCGAAACCCAACTCCTGGTTCCAATGAAGAAAAAAAATTTTTTTTCTCAAGTCTTCCACCATCGCCGTTTATATCGTTCTAAAAGTGGTAGACCACTGAAGCCTCTTCAACTAGTTCTGATTAGGTTCTAGTCGGTCTGCCTTTATTACAATCATGAGATGGTGATATGTCTACTTTTGGATCTTCTATTACGGTGTGGCAGAGGCAGTGCACAGCAAGAGCCAACTGATGCTCATCAACAATGGAAGGTACGAGCATACTTGAGCCAATTTTGGTATGCAGAAACGACAGCGCGCCTTTACTTGCTGAAGGTTCAAACACACGACATCTATTCCCCACAGCTCATATTCATTCCATTTGGCTTATCTTCCCAAGCGTAGACAACTTCCCACCGCCTGTTGCAGTGCTACTACGCAAAGTCCAGTTGCACCCTTTCTCCCTCCCTCCTTTTTTTTTGAAAAATAGTTCGTCGGAGTAAGCCGACCTTGGAAATTGATCCAAAGGGTTTAGCTTTCTAATGACAGAGAGCGCGCGTTAGTGCAATATGTACAATCCAGTCTAATTTAATCCAATTGAAATGGATTGTATTAGAAAATAAGGAAAAGAAGCAAAACCCAAAATAAAAGTCGGCTGCCACATTTGCATGCGTACAGTAAATAAAAAAATCATTCTAAAATACCAAATACATGTCGACCACTTCAACCTAAAGCAGGAACACGATCTATTCCTCAACTACAGCAGTTCCCAAATCCGTCCAACAATTGATTTTTTAGGTTGGCTAAAAGTAGTCCAATTCTCTAGCCTCTATTTACTACTGCCTTTTTGGACTAGTGGCGACGGTGGTGGCAGTGGCGGTGGGATTTTTATCTTTTCGTTCGTTCGTTTGTTTGTTTGTTCGCTCGTTGTCAGGGTCTGCGATCTGGCCGCATAAGGTCGTACGCTAATTGTACTGTACTGGACGGCATTTGACGGTTTGGTATGACCGTGACCTGCTGAATCTTTGCGACATGTGCAAACGTAATTAGAGAAAAAAAAGGTCTTGTAGACTATACGATATGGAGAAAACTAGCCTAGGCACTTGGATAGCTTCCGAGGAGATACCGACTATCACAAGAAGAAGAAGAAGAAGTGGATACGCTCTAAAAGATGTGCATGGCGGCTTTGCAAGACATATCAGTTAGTCTGCGTTACTACTGTTTGGGCCTTTCACTGCCTTCCTCAAACTGAACTGGATCAAAAGTAAGTTTGTGGTAGAGCGAAAAAACTGTTTTCGGGAAATCACGACTATCTGTGTTGCCTAAAGGGATTTGACTAGTGCGGTGATTAACTGCTACGTTTAACTGCTCACATTAATCACGCCCTTTGTTTTTGAGCTAATAAGAGACTAATAACATGCTAATATGTAGACCAGGGGTGTCATGCTACAGTGTGAGATGGTAAAACTATTACCATTAGGTTAGAATACTCTTTACTTGAGCTTTTGAGCTTATTTCGTCAATCAAAAAACTTACAGTAGTTAACCGTTGTATTCAAAATGGTTGTGGCTATTTTCCTGTATTTGACATATACTTGGGTTCCCCATTTGACCAAAAAGGCAGGAAGATAAGTGCTTCAATTGTACAAAGTATTGTAACTTCAGCCAATCTCAAGATTTTCAACCAACTAATCTGTAAAAAGATATTAACTTTAGCTGGGAAGTTTTTGATTTGTGCAGTACGGCAGTTGAGTGTCAATGAATTGTGGGTAGCACAATCCTGTAACTATTCAACCGTATTTCTGCTCAATTGTTCCATACATTAGTATAGAGAAATGTACTGTATGTTTTCTAGTCCAGTTTACAATGCAGAGTACACATATTATAGAACTATTTGGTGCTAAAGCTAGATCGTGGAAGATACAGAAACAATGTGCTAATTATATGTACCCATTATCACCATGTCTAGAAACACAATAGCTAAGAGTGTATGATACACAGCACAAGAAAATTTTTTTCACTCATGAGAACCAGCTGAAAAATGCTTAAGCACCGCAATATTCCTTCTTGTGCTATTACAATCGTCATATCTGAAAACAGAAACGCACAGCTCAAATTTGTATTTAGTATGGCTAAACAATCCTCACAAAATTTAATACTAGTCCGCAATTCTTAGTGATTATATCGACACAATGCTATTTCGTTATTTTGACAATGATTATTGTTCAATGAATTAAAACTGTAGGTCTAACATAAAGTCAAGATACCGTTTTTGCGTCCAGTATTTGAGCCCGTCAGTGATGATATACATTCATGCGTTTTCTTGTTGGCTAAATAATATATGATAGTATTAATTGTCCTGAATCGTTTCTTCCTCAACCATGTTTGGTGTTATCAGCACAATAGAGACTTTTTATTTCTTGACAAGTGTTGTGAACTGCGTTTTGTACTACCAGATGTCAAGCCTGCCACTCTACAAAGCAATAACTAATAATGGAATTTGCTAAAGTCTTCCATAATCCTCAGGTAAAAAGCGAAGAGTATAGGGCACAAAATGGGTACAGAATTAGGTGTTCTTTTGCTAGCTGGACTATCATGACTGAATTCTCATAATCATCTGGCAATATTCTGTTCAGTTCTCTTATTCATAATAACAGTAAAAACTTGCTACCAGTTTGGTATTCTGGAACATATTTTGTAAAACTCATCAACAAGCTAGAAGTGTATTCATATATTTATCATAATCTTACTTTAGGAACTAATACTGCAAACTTAACAATAAACAAACGGATCTGTTATAAAGTCTAGGTATCCATTATTTTCTTGTTCACTGATTATTGCCAATCGACAATCTGGTACCTAGCTGAACAATAGTATGGTACTATGGAAAGTATAAACTCTTTCCTTTGGTACCTGCTTCATTGATCAGTTAGGTTAAACATATCCAGTATTAATGTATCATTGAAAGCGAACTTTTAAATATTTAATAAAACAATCGTCAAAATGGTGCTATATGGGTTTATAGAAAACAAAAGCTATGAGGGGGTTAGAGGGGGTCATTGAATATAGAATTTGGGTTTATTATCATTAGGCAAGACCTAAAAGAACAGATTTAATAGTTGTATATATCTATATATGTTATCCCATCTGTACAACACTGACGTTATAGTCCCATCTACAAGTTAAACAAGTCGATTCTATTTTGATATCAGTACTGCAATATTATTTTGAGCTGTTTAGCTACAAAGACTCCTTTTTGAAAACTAATAACCAGTGGCAATTAGTATACCAGTATTTATTAATACCGATCAAAGTCAAAACTAGGTGTAGGCTGTATAAAAAATTCAAAAAAGTAGATAATACTATTGAATCCAAATAAAGGGGGTATATTCAACAAGTGGCAGTTGCAAATAATAACCAAGTAAACAAATAACACAGCATAACGATTATTCTTTCATCACTTTTTTCCAATTACAGTCTCTGTTCGGTGCGTTTTTTAGGTCGAGAAAAACACAATATTATTTGTATCAAAAAAGCTGAAGTATAGGTACAAAATTTTCTTTCTTATCAAATACAAGATCCAATTACGCCTCTTGTACAGTATTTGGGATTGGTCATACGCGCTTAGCGGGTAGGTTAGTATGTAATCTTATGGTATTGTGATCTTTCCATCATTTATTTTTGACTGTTTTATTCAAAAACTAGGAGCAGTGTTTATATCTCTGATACGGTATTGCAAACTTTTTGTTTGAACTATCCAGTATCTATTCTATTGTTCAAAAAAGTAGTAACAAATTAGGCATCTTCTTATGCTCATTACAATTCACCTTTGAAACGTTGATACAATAAGAAGGATAATGTGTAGAAGAACGAATATCCAGGTAAATCATTTCTCTCTTCATTTATTTATTTATACTGAAAGCTATACAAAAAGTTTTAGCTACCTTTGATCATTCCGTAAGACTTACTTTATTGCTCAAGAAGTTATCACAATTTTTTACGAGTTTATTAAACAATGTAAAATACCTTTTGAATAATATTGTACCGGTGTTAGACCTTTCTTTTAATAATCAGTTACAAGCAGGGAGCTTGCGTCAAAGTGTCCGTTATAACTTCACACACAAAAGCAAAGATTACAGGTTTGACGTTGGAATTCGGTAAAAAAGCTAGTTGCTAGAATCAAATTCCTTCATTTATGCCAGTGACTAGTATTAAATCCAGCTCCAAATGTCATCACTAGATATTGAGAACTGCCCACTTGCATTTAGTAACAAACTGAACAGAATTGCTGTTTTTTAGTTCAAACCATTTTTTTTTTTACATCAGAAAAGTATCATAGATTTTTTCATTTCTATCAAACGGTTGTTAATATTTAGGTACTATCCTGAATTGCAGTGGTGTTACTATGATACATCAAGCTTGTATGGAATTGAATGTCAGAACTATATAGCAAAATAAGATAATGGGCTAAATACTAAGAAAATACTTTGTTATAAAATCAAACATCTGGGTTTCATGTGAGTAAATGAGAGATAGCCATACGGTTTCGATAATTTGATAAGATATACCATGATTTTTGGAAATTTGAGTATTTTGAAACCGTCTCCTCTACCATTGCAAAAATCGGTTTTGTATTTAGTTCAGTATCGCCATATACTGTACTTCATAAGATTTTTAGTAAAAGACCTCTTGTCTAAAAAACAATGACAGGACTATACAGTTTTCCGTGATAACCAATATTTTTCTCAAAACATACAAAGACATATCCCAAATAATTGGCGATATAATCTTTTGAAATCACCTTCCAATTTAACCATTTTTTAAGTGGATATTAACAATATTCATTTGATAACTAAACCACACAACACTCCTTAAAGCATTTATTTTTCATTTATGTCTTTACAATCAAAAGTATACATCTTTGTAGACAAACCAATCTTTGATACTAAATATCTAAATCATACACTGTAAATGAGTGTTATTAATACAAAGTATAAGAAAGGGCAGATATTAAAGATCAAACAAGCACAACACACCTTAGATAGCAAATTCAGGTACAGTAATGTTGAAAAGAGCTCCAAACATTTATAGTAACCAGTATGCCTTATGCTAGAAATACAAAAATTAACGAAGAGTTGTCAATGTTGAAACAGCTCTTGCAAAAAGATTTTTACTTTGTGCAAAAGATTGATCGATTGTTTATTTATTGTAGTTAGATATGTTTTTGGCAATAGTAGACACCTTTTGAGATAACTGGATAAAACAAACAAAACGCCGTTTTGAAACTTTGTAGAATATTTGTAAACAAGTCAAGACTCTCGTGAGTATGGTTTTTGATAAATTCTATAGTCAAGAGAATTAGTTCTACCTATACTCTAAGTACAAATATTTAGCTTCACTGAAGTTAGAATGTCAGGATAAAACTTTTAGCAACCTTGAACAAAATAATCAACTCAGAACACCATTTTTTATAAAAATATAGTAATTAAATGATTTTTTTTTGATGTTTTGATGTGTCAGTTATCGAATGCTTAACTTTTCATTGTGACAGCTAGTCTTCTTCTAAAGTATGCTCCAGATGTATTACTAAAGTAATATATGGGGTTATACAAAGTGTATAAAAGCTCAGATACAAACGGTAGCTTATTTGGAATCACGTAAAGTACCAATGAACAAACATTGTTACCAAAATCAATGTCACTGTAAAAGCGACACACACACACAAACTTACACAACTTCTTTCACTCTGTCCTCATTAACTGACACACAATTGTTGAGAATACAAAACTTATCTGTCCATAACAAATATATACCTTCTGAGTCCCGATATGAACAAAGATTCAAAGCTTGCACCTGATTTTGCTCTTCTTACATGTAAATAAGGAATCAACATAAACCAAAAAAATACTGTACGCAAAAAATGTAAACTTATCTACAGTACGTCTTTTTAGAACCCTTTTTTTAAGCCACTTCTGTTCATGATGCAGGGTTTACGCCAGCTTTTACAGATACGTTTTGTGAGAAGGGGGTTTAGCAACTTTTGTTTAGATTGCGAGGTTTACTGATGGTATGCTAGACTCTGTAGAAAGCTAGCAATATTTTTCTAAATAAATTTAAAGTGGCCGGTTCATCTTTGGCTCAGCTGTTGCGAATAGTGATTTTTTTGACTTGACCGCAAATATTTTAGACAACTACAAATTAGTTTCCATATTATTGTTACGATGGTAAGTCTTGCCATACATACAATACGAGTCAAGTCTGACGAATCCTTTCATTCATCTTTAATCACGTACCTCAGTTGGCGCACCAAAAATTCATTCATCCCGGTCAGCACCGGTCCATGCTATTCTACAACAGTTTGAATCAAGCTGTCCAAAATTGTAAAAGCCAATTGAACTATTCAAGCTATTGCTAATTGGCCGTGGAACTCAAATAATAAGCACAGTTTGTCATAGTGCGTTCAGCATAATCCATCAATGGCTACGCGCTGTGGTTCCTAGACATGATCAGAAGCACAGCACTAACCGATGTCAACCCAACCAAATCATACACCAGAAATTAGATTTTTGAGAGCATCCAGTAACTGATTAAACCTGTATTGGCTGAAGATTTTAGTCATATCCTTTACGTAGATTACAGATACTATAGTAACAAATACTGGAAAGTTCCAACCAAATCGTTTTTTCAAATTAATATCAGTTAAATGACTATCTAAATTTCATTGTGCTACACATTCTGATAGTCAAACATTCAGTCGTATACCAAATAGTTTTAGCAATCTGTACTATCGTAGATCAAAGGACGCTAGAAAAGAAAAATGTACATAAATTTGTATAAATTTTCAGTCTGTTCTATACAGTTGCAATTGCAGTTTGTAAAAGTTTATGGGTACAAAAAACTATGCTCACCGCTGTATATTCAAAAAAGACGGTGCCTTCCTACGTACATTCGTCGTTGCCCAAATTGTCACAAAAAATACATGAATGTGTGATGATATTGAAAAAGCTGAATCTGACAAATCATATATATAAACAATGTAGTCCACAAACTATGTCATATCATACCATTCCATGCCATATCATATATCCGTCCACACAATGACTCCAACCAAACCCATCAAACCACATATCACCACCCATCTCCAAACCATATCTCATTCATCCCCAACCACCACACTCCTTTTCAACTCCAAATCCAACACATCACTGCCTTACTTCTCAATAACCTTCCAACAAATCAAACAAGTACACACCTCTCACCACGAACAACTTTCAACCAATCAAATTTTACGCAGCTTTGCTTCCACGTCTCAAACCGATCACCCATTCTCGCATATACGATCACCATTACATTGTTAAGGCCTCCCTCCCCCTCTTCTTTCCACAATCCACAATCCACAATCCACATCCTTCTTTTTTTTTGGTTTATTAAGCTAACCCCTACTCCGTCTTCTTTTAATTTCAATCCTCACTTCCACATTTCAACCGTGATCCTCACCTCCCCACAATTTCTAAATCCCACACCCGCATACTTTCCTCCCCGTATGAAACAGTTTTTTTTTGTTTTTCCGTCCCAACAATTAAAACCTATTCATACCCCATAACCCCTCCTTCCCATTCTGCCTAATTCTCCACGTCTTTGTCCCGCTGCTTCGATATCGTTTTTTCCCCCCGTTTATAGTCCTCTATATATTCCAAAAGCGTACATAAGCTATAAACTTAGTGTTCGGGAGGTTAAATTTGTCGTATAAGAGGAATTACTGTTACAATAACTGAAAAATAACAAAGTCCACAAAAAAGTTTCAAAAATCTATAAATATTTACACTTTACTACTTGAATCGTGTAAGATAATATTATGCCCCTCCAAAAAAGAAAGATTGAAATTTCAATCATCATGGAAAAACTCTTCCTTGCTACATTTTCATATGCATACATGGTATATATATTCATTAAAGATATTCATTTTGTCGATACATTATTTATATAAAAAATCACAGCATCATTTGTGTATAATATGGCTATAATAATATTAATTGGCGTAGTGGCAAGTAGTTAATGTAGCAGTAATAGATATAAATAATATATAACACCATGCGCGTATTATTTTATAAAGTGGTGTAACCACCGTCGATAACGATGTCTGATCCGGTGCAGTAAGCAGAAGCCTCTGATGCCAGCCAAATAGCTGCACCAGTCAGCTCATCGGGATCACCCAATCTTCCCAAAGGTGTTCTCTGTTTCCACTCCTCGAAAAGTGTGGTGTATGCTCTATTCAATGCCGTGTCCATGTAACCAGGGGAGATGGCATTACATCTAATTCCGTAAACTGCCCACTCGGCAGACAAAGATTTCATCAAGTGCTTGACACCAGCCTTGGATGCGTTGTAAGCACTTTGAGGCTGAGGCCAGTTCACAATTGATCCAGACATGGATGCAATGAAAACCATGCTACCTCCTCTGCCTTGAGCAATCATGTGGCGGGCACAGGCCTGTGCCACGACGAAAGAACCGTTCAAGTTAATGTCAATAACACGTCTAAATTTCTCAGCAGGGTACTCCTCGGCATGCACCAAATCAGCAATACCAGCTGAATTAACAAGGATATCAATTGATCCAAGAACTGCAACAACTGAATCCATGATTTCAGCCACGGCAGTTTCGTCACGGACATCGGCCTTGTAGAATTGAGCTTGAACGCCATAAGCATCGTGAAGTTTTTTGATTGCGTCCAGACCAAGATCGGTTTGAACATCTAAGATTGCAATACCTTTCAAGCCTGCCGAGCAAAGACCTTCAGCCATGGAAAAACCAAGACCTCTGGCACCACCTGTAACGACGGCAACTTTTCCGTCTAGTCTGAAACGGTTGAGAAAGTTCTTTGCTTGGAAAGGTCCAGTAGGGACAGAAGCGTTTGCTTTTGCGATATCTTCAGCTGAAGGGGGAGGAGGCACAACGGCCTTTTGGGCGGTATTGTCGTGATGGGACATCGTGAAGTACTATTATTAGTGTTGGTTTTTTACTGGTTTTTGCAGGTGTTGCTGTTGCTGGTAATAACTCTGAAATATTGTGGTAGGGAGCAAAGAAACCAAATGTGGGGTAGTTATACGTGGTTAATGGTAGTTGAAAGAGCCTACAAATGAAATTGAGCAGTCTATTGTGAGGACCAGGATGGTTGGGCGTAGTTGTATGGCAGACAGAGAAAAGGACGCGCAAGCAGGAAGGGGTGGAAAAGAAGGAGAAAAAAGGAGGAAAGAGAAAGAAAGAAGAAAGAAAGAAAGAAATCAGAGAGAAAAAACCCAAAAAAAAGTTCTGAAAGCTTTTTAAAAGGCCTAAGAAAAAAAAAGTCAACACACACCTGATAAACAAACAGCCAAACACAAAAACTGTACAAAACGTACTGTACCACACCCCTAGTTGGACAAATTTTCCGGGTTTTCTTCTTCCACCCAACTTTGAGCCATCAATCCACCAAACCGTTCATCCATTGTATTGCACCAAGCTGGATTGTACGGGAGTTCTTACTGTGATAATGATGATGACAAAGTCGAGCTCATTGGTATAGACCGAGAATCATGGCGGTAATTATTCTGCCACGTTGATTGTTCGTATCTTTATGATATCATAGAGATTGATATGGTAACTACAAGAGTACTCCAATTTCCAACCACCATGATTACACCTTACGTGATTATATTCTTTTAGATCCGACTCTATAGAACTCTGGTCAACTTTTATGAACGATTTTGACTTATATATGATATACGACGATGATATATACGGTGTGATGTTCACCTGAAAACCCAGAAACACTCACACAAATTACACAAATCTAATTTGCTGGATTTCTCATTGTGTTTTGGTTTGTTTTGTTCTGTTCTGTCCAAGCGACGTTATAACTCAAACGGGCAGTTATTGATTTAGCAACACCGTTGACCATTATGGACATCACACACTCAACTACCAACCACATCAATAGACCGCTACTTATCTCCATTTCTGCCACAGTAAGAATCAAAAGCGATTTATGCAAATTGTCATCATTAATGGAGAGAATTAAAAAAACCCGACCCAATTCCGGGTTTCCCATATTTACTGTACCGTATATTATTATGAGTGTTTACTAGCTGTATATGTACTGCGAGTACTAAGTACTGTACTGTTTTATACTGTACTATACAGTATGAATAGGCTATTATGTTGCTTCTAATCGGTTCCTTCGACGATTTCGACAGATGGCTGTCTGGTTCCTTCTTATCAAGTTCAGTCCACAAAGGTAGAGAGCTAAACAACAAACTATCAAGCAAGAGAAACTTAGCTGATAACACTGTGACTATCTACTCAGAGTTGCTATCATTACCAGAGCACACCCCACTATCGTAGTTAATCTATTATTTTCAATATTAGTCCAAAATATTATGTTATAGTCCTACCATCACAAATATTCCTCTTGAAGAACGCGCGGAATGAGTTCCACAATGTGTTTCTCCATGCGCTAAATTACATCCATCACCCTACCCGAACCAAACTATCGCACAGTGGCAAATAAAAAAAACATCCATGCCCGGAAAGTGTAGACCCATACTTGATAGTTATTGCTTATTTAGCCCTGTTTTCAACTGCGTATCTTGAATATACTAGACGATAATATTATGGCTTTGGGTGCTTGTCAATACGGTGACATCTTTAGGAAGAAGGCAGTAATATATTTATATGACATGACGTAGATGGCTAAAAATGATGGAAGTGGATGACGTCTATTATCATGATAATATGTACTTCACATACAGTAGATAGGGTCTGGCCGTAGTTTTGTTCGAAGAATAACATCATAAGTTGGGACGGCTGTACCGATTATATTCGTATCAACGAAAACTATGCACAAGTAAATAAAATAGACAGAACAACTCACAAGTCGAATCTCAAACATTTACTGAAATACAATACTATCGATACTGCTCTCCATTTAAACTAACTCAAGAACATCCAATTCCAAATACGTTTACACTCTTTCTCTCTCATTCTACTACATGGCAATTCAACTAAACTCTTCCGCCTCGACCCAAAATCCCATCCAGTGACATCCACATATCCGAATACTATCTACCTACAGGACACTCCACACGATTTCACTCGACATCTCAACACATATCAGTACCATACTTATCTAAGGCTAAGCCCTTTCAACCTTTTCATGCCCCAATAAAGTTGAATAAACTTTTTAGTCTGTTTCACCAAAGTTTTTCCGTATTTTGTTACCATTTAAAAAATTGCAGTTTGAAAAAAAACGCTAAAAAGCTCCGTATTTGCAGCTAGTGTTGAATCATAATATACAATTTTAAACAATATTCATAGTCATTAATGGGATATCTGGATAGTTATTGCATGCTTTACGACTAGCTGGTCCATACGTGATCCTAGCATGGCTACAAGGATGACTTGGAAAGTAATTTTCGAACTTGAATCGTCTTTTCTAATTGGAAGATGAACTTGTGTGGTTGTCGGCGCAGGGAAAATATTATTGTTCTATGCAAGACAAGGTACGCACTATTTTATGCTGCAGCAAAATTACGTACCAGGTACCATATGTAGAACTTAGAAAAACTTTAGAATATAGACTCTGATACTTAAATGAATAGTCTTCAATAATGCACTTTATAACATAAGCATTAAAAAGGTGCAACTTACTTCTGAGAAACTACAGTCTTTAGACCATCAAAATTTAATTTTGTATCATAGCAATGCTTGCCATTTGCAGCATTTACAACTCCCTCCTTCCCACATTGAATCAAGAGAAAGAAAGACATTATAAACGAAAGAAAAAGAAGAAAAAACGAATAAATGTATTTCTACGAGTTTCAAGCATCTATGAGAGACACTGATGGTTAAGTAGTACGAAAGAACCAAAGAACGCGATAATACCGAGTTCTCTGAAAAACTAAAAAGAAAACCAAAAAAGAAGAAAAATGTAAGCAGAAGTGAAAAAATAAATGGACCTCCACGCTTGTAAACGCAAGCATCGCGGTGAGTAAGTTGCTATCAATCTAGCTTGCACCAAAATAGGAACTTGACACGGAGTAAGTCAAGCACCAGAGTGTTGGCAAGCAATGAAAACATTCATAGAAACATGAATCAAAAAAACTAGTATTTCCCCCATCAAAACCGAACCAGTCTTTGTGTTTTTTGTAATTTTTTTTATTTTTTAAAAAACCAACATATACACATCAATGCCTATATTAAAAACTCATAAAAATAGTTTACTCTTCAGGGACTATTTTCACAAATAAGTTAGTAAATGTTCGCAACAACAAAAAAAGATGACAATACAAAAGATTCAATTCATATTGTCATCTCAATATCCACTCCCTTCAAGAAAAACAAGTGAATTCTTAATTCACACAAAATACTTACCGTCAAGTTCACCGTTGTTGATAGCATCAATAGTAAGATGAGCGGGCTTACCGTTAACTCTAGCACCAACAGATTGAGCGGTACCAAGAATCTCCTTAACGGTACCTTCAAGAGACTTAGCAAAAGACTTGGATCTCATTTCACGGGCAATGTTAACAATCTCGTCGAAGGGAATGTTACCGTTGTGCTTGATGTTCTTTTCTTTCTTTCTGTCTCTTGGAGCTTCCTTAAGAGCAGCAATGACCAAAGAAGAAGCAGAGGGAACAACAGACACGGTAGCTTGACGATTTTGAATGGTAAGTTGAACAGTGACTCTGATACCCTTGTGGTTCTTGGTGGCCTTAGCGATATCTTCACCGACCTTCTTGGGGGAAAGACCAAGGGGACCGATCTTGGGAGCAAGAGCGGACGAAGCACCAACTTCACCACCAGTGGCTCTCAGGTAGATGATCTTAACTTCAGAAGGGTCAAACTAAAAACATCAGAAAAAATTTCAGTTAATAAACCAACATTCTGCGGCAACCCGAAACACCATCACAACAATGAATTCGAAAACGAAAAAAACTCCCTATTCCCAAAACCCGGTCGCAGTGATGACTTCCATCTTTGTTGAAAAATAAAAATAGTTCTTACCTTAGGAGGCATTGCGACTGTATTTTTTGATTCTGTTCAGTTGGCGAGACTACTGCTAAGTAAGAAAAGAGAGGAAAAAGAGGAAAAAAATCTGGGAGGACGGTGCGTGAAAAAATTCTTTCCATAATACCAAAAAAATCGGGCTTAATTTAGTATGTGTCCAGTGTGAATGCTTACTTAATCATGGGCAAAATTCATGATTAAGCCTTTGAATTCGAAGTCTCTTTGCATATTTACTTGACCTTACCCTGGTAGCGTAAGCTTTGAAAAATCAAGCTGTTTTGGGAAAGAAGACTTTAAGATCTGTGACGTGGATGCAAAATATGAGAGTAGGGCTAAGCCCTAAGATATGTACAGTATAACCGCTAGGTACCTCTAATGTACACCGCTAATTTGGTTATTACTAAAATGGGATAAAGTAAGGTACCGAACCTTCAGACATGATGCTGGACCATGATATCTGACTGGTAAATACACCTTTTTAATGCCAACTCCAATTCCTGTTACGTTTCGGCAGATAAGACGTGTTGCAATATATCGCTTGTGATAGGCACAACCACCGATACATACACAATGCATCTGTTAAAAGAATTATCACGCAGACGGTTGTCATATCTACCCTTTGTTGCTTTTGTAACCGTTATGAGGACTTTTCACCTTCGCAAGGCTTGTAGTTGGCCTGGTAGATTGAGTACTCGTTTCAATCCCATCTTAAAAAGATACTTGAAGAGCAACTGTAAAGCACATATGTATATATGCGAAAGATTACATGAAATATAATCTTATTGCCACATCGAACCTCCATTCTATATTACGCAGGACACTAAACTGACCTTCATTGATACCGTTATATATAGAAATGTCTTCACAAAGTCTCAGCCCGTTTGCTAAAGCAATTGCTGGCGCATCTGGTGCACTGCTAGCCAACTCCGTGGTCTACCCTCTTGATATGTATGTTTTTTGAACAATCAGCATTATCACTACTTACTATTACTGTTCAGCGTCTAACACCCACTTAATCAGTGTCAAAACCAAACTACAAGTTCAGACCAAGCATCCTACCAGGTAAGTATCCACATTTGTCTAGCTACTGTACGTCTCAATCCAATTATCAAACCCTCTCTAACACACTCTAAGCACCCGTTACAAGAACGCCCTTCACGTCCTCCACGACCTCTACCAAACCTCTGGCCTACTTGGCTGGTACCACGGTCTAACCGGCACGGTCCTCGGTTCCGCCTTCTCCAACTTCGTCTACTTCTTCTGGTACACCACGCTTCGCCGACACTTCACTCCGACCCACACCATCACCGAGCTCCTCATTGGCGCCGCCGCTGCCGCCCTCACCCAGCTATTCACCGTCCCGGTGAGCGCCATCAACACACGCTCCCAGACCTCCCCGCACAAACACACTTTCATGAAGACGGCTTTCGCGGTTTACACCACCGATGGAATCTACGGGTACTGGAAGGGCCTACCACCATCGTTGATGCTCGTGGCAAACCCAGCGATCACTTACGCAGTGTACCAGCGGCTGCGCGCGACGGTGTTCCCGGGGGTGGAACGGTTGGCACCCGGACAGCTGTTTATTGTGGGCGCGTGCGCAAAGGCTGTCGCAACAGTGGTTACACAGCCGCTGATTGTGGCGAAAGTTATGCTGATGAATGGCGGGTATGCGGGACTGTGGGAGGTGCTGGTATATAATTGGAAAATGGAGGGGTTACAGGGACTTTATAGAGGGTTGGGACCGCAGGTGTCAAAGGGAGTGGTGGTGCAGGGGTTGTTGTTTATGTTTAGAGACTTTGTGGAAAGGGGGATGGAATGGGTGCTTAAGTGGATTGAGGTGTATGCTAGGGTCTATGGGGTGAAGTATTGAGAGTGAAAAAGAGTGTTGTTGTGTGAATTGATTGTGCTACGTATAGTAGAGTTTAGAATATTTCCGAAATTGGCACTTAATCATTTGTGGTTATGTCTACGTGAGTTAACTCAAAAGTATAAGTAGGATTTGAATAGTCAAGAAAAGTAACTGCGTAGAGTTGACGGTCCATCTTTACTCAATTGCTAGATGAAAACACCATACAATACTACATACCTGTAATAAATATCGCTAGTCTTTCAGTCATTCATTCATGTCACCAATTTTGCAACTGAATCCGCCCTGCATCGTACAGTATTACCATGCCCTCATCAACTTTCAACTCCAGTAACTAACTCAAAGTACAGCTAAAAATGCATACTTAAAAATTATACAATTCATATCAGGGTCCTCGCATCGGTACAAACTGTTTACATTTTGGTACCATACTGTACTGCATCTTTTTAGCAATTGACTAAAGCAGTATGTAAAGCTATCAATCCATAGGGGCGAACTGATTGCCTGTTGTTGTTATTTGGGTATATTAAATTTTAGAAACATGAAAGCACTTGCTAAGGAGCCTCAGCTCAGCTATCGATTATTAAAGAGCTATTCAATATTGCCACAGACTATATACTATACACGAAGGTAAAACAACAGATTGTTGCACTAACTTGAATTCGTTTGTCGCAACTCTTACCCAAGTACGCCAACAATCTATATACGCTTCTCTCTCTACTAGTATACTTATATTATTGAAGAATACTACACTCCCCCACAATCCATTCGCCGATACAGAAATGCGCGTACAAAACACATTCACATAGAAGACATGCATTTCATAAATTTGATATAAACCTTCAAACAGAATCTACACTTTATACAAACAATCCAAAAATCCTGCCGCAATTCTATCAGCGACACCAGCAGTCTGTATACTCCCTGCAACACCATACAACGCCGCTGTATCACCTGTAGCTGGACCGGTTCCTTTCTCTGCAAACTCCTTCGTAACCATCTTCAAGTCTGAAATGAGTTCATCCATAACAGGTAATGTAAGTCTTGTAATTGCAATGTGGATAGCTGATGGCTTCTGTAACGAGTTCAGGTGCCATCCTTTCTTGCTCAGGGTGTCGGCCATGTCGTATACGTTTAGGGTGTCTGAACTGAACGAGACAACCGATGCTTTGGGGTCACCAAGAAGGTACAACTCAGGTATGTCATGTCTGATTGCATCTTTTAGCTTTTCCGCACAGGCAATGATATTTTTACATGATTGAAGGTATCCATCATGCCCTATTGCCATCAAAGAAGCCCAACATCCAGCCATTAACGCACCAGGTCGCGAACCCGCCAAAGTAGGAGATGCATATAGTCCACCAGTCCAGTCAGCAGTGATGAAGTATTGATAGTTTCTAAGTTGGTTGTTTCTGTACATGATAATCGAAGAGCCTTTAGGTGCAAAGCCGTACTTGTGTGTGTCACAAGAAATGGAAGTTACACCCGGTACTCTGAAATCGAATGGTGGTAAGTTGACACCGGCTTCCTCGAGGAATGGCACAATGAAAGAACCAAGACACGCATCAACATGGAGAGGAATGTTGTGTTTCAATGCAATATCGCTTAATCCTTGGATGTCATCAATAATACCGTGTGGGAAATTAGGAGCTGATCCTGCAATGAGAACGGTGTTTTTAGTAACCAACTTTTTAACAACATTGAGATCAACTTGGTAAGTAACCGGATCAAGAGGGGCATGGATGAGTTTCATTTTGAAGTAGTAAGCGGCCTTGTCAAAAGCGGCATGGATAGTAATTGGAGCGATGATTTCAGGTTCGGTAATTCCTCTTTCTCTAAAACCTTTTTCACGAGCAGCTAAACATGTCAGAAGCAGAGATTCAGTACCACCACTGGTAGTGGTACCACAAGCACCTTTGGGAGCGTTATACATGTTAAGGACCATTTCGACAATCTCAGATTCCATTTTTCTGATACCAGGGAAAATGTCAGGGTGCAATTGATTAGCAACGGAATATTTCGCGTATGCCTCGTTTTGAATATCCAAAATTTGTTTACCTCCGTGATACACAGCACCGGAAACTCTACCGTCTTCCCATCTAGTTCTTTCCATCTTGGTAGTTTCATCAATGGCTTTTGAAACTTGTTCCGCGGACCATCCGTGTTCGGGGAGTCGGGTCTGAAAGGTAGTGGTATCACGTTTGATCAATTCAACCTCCACTTTCTCAAGAACTTTGGAAACTTCGGTATCAATCTTAGCTTTGACAAAAGGTAGTGCCTGTAACTTTTTCAAGAAGTATCCAGCGATATCTCTGAACAGTTGTACCACGCTACCAATGACACCATGAATTGCAATTTGCTGTCTGATTTTACTTGAATTGCGAATGAGATAAAGTGCGAGAATTGTGTGTCGATACTGGTAAGCGGAGATCAGAACAAATATCACAGTGGCAAAGATTCCACTGAGATAATTCTTAAGTTCGGATTGGAATTTGTCACCAGAGACCGCAACATCCCAGGAACCGAATTTAGCCGAGAAGTTGAAGTCCCCTTCAGTCAACTGATCACTTTTGAAGAAGGACATGGTATTGATGATTAGGTTCAAAATAATAAAGACACTTTGATGTTAAACTGGTGAGGAAGTACAAGAAGAAGAAGGAGAGGATAGAATAGGAAAATAAATAGATCACAACAATGCTAAAAGAACAGAGAAAGTTGAGATATTGAGGGCTTTTATTGATTGAATTTTAGCTAAACTTGGAGAGAGAAGTGACGAGTTATATATTTCTGTATGAAAATGGACAAAAAAGTTAAAAAAGAAAATGCACGGTGTAAAATTAGGCCGATGTGGGATTATCTCACTTTATGGCATTTTGTGCAGGCATTGAGCCATAATAAATGTCAATTACTGCTGCTTTCGCAGAATTAATGTCGCAGCATTTATTCACAGCTTAAGCTCAGTTCAGCCCAATTCAACCCAGTCCGGTCAAAGCTGAACACTCAAACTTTTGGGTTCCTGTCAGATATTAGTATGTGTAGTATGATGTGTTATGGGCTGGCATGTTGTACATGGAAAATCAATCGCAAAAGGCATCCGAGTGGACTTGCAAAACATATGTGCTTTGATGGTTCCGTAATAGACATTTCATAAATACGTGCACTTATGATAGAAGTGCCCAAATATGGATTTGGCTGACATATGTGGATATCACAAACTGTCAAAACTCATGAATGACGCAAAACCGCCCACTAACGAAAAACCTTACATTAAACGAATTCAATCTGTAGGCTATAGCACTATCGCTATACCTAGCTTTATAAACCGTCTATATCAGGTATACATATCATTCATTGGCCTAGTTTTTAGGGTGGGAAAACAAGCAGTTGCTCGTTTTACATTTCTCCCAATAAAGTCAGAAAGAAAATAGCAAAAATTATACTGAGCCTCAAAATCTACTCAGAACCACGATTATATGACGTTTGATTGATTCGCGGCAACCATTATCAGAGCACATCTACAACAGCTGCAAAGATCACTTAGCAAAACAAAAAGATGTCCGCAGCTTTCTAGCATTGACATTATTTCATGAAAGCTCATGGTCATGAGCTCTACCGACATAATTTACCGTAGTAAATTTGGTGCACTAGTTTGGGGCCAATGTAGTTTCTGGAAATTGTCCTACTAGACTATTATATCACGATAATAATACAATATGAGATACTTTTATCTTTGTGAACTTGAATTAGACTGATTATCTAGGCTGCTCCGTAGTATACAAATAAGTTTCATGTTCCTTCATAGAGTCGTTTCCTTCTTGTAGTCTCTACTGTATTATCGGTCCTGGCTTTTGCCATTTCATTGAATAACTTTACATATATCGCTACACAGCACAACGGACGGCTACAAACACAACCTCGTTCGTTTCATTTCATTTCATTATATTATTGTCTTTTTTACACAAATCATAAAATCATGCCAGTTGAATTAAAACTAAAACTGTCAAATGTCAAATGCAATGCTAAAACGGCTCTACCGAAGAGCTAAAGCTTTGACTATGCACATGATTCTGACATATCTACCACGTATGCGGACCAATGTTAGCCCGCTTTGCACGCCTCCTTTCGTGGAGCGCCAGCGCATTCAGGCTATTTGACGAGCTATAACAAAACGGTGGATACGATCCGATTGGCATTTTCTTTGTTACATTGAAGGGTGCCATCCGGCGTTTGACAGTAAATAAGCTACAATAACAAACTCCACATAATCAATATACTGGTTTAGAGAAACCATTCTTTCACAACTAGTTTATTATCATATGTTCAGCAAATTTCAAGCTCAGTCTCTGAAAGCAGGAGTATTTATGTTACTCAGTTTATTGGAGCCCAAGTAAATTCAAGTTTCGACATATGATGGTACATAGTTTTAACGTTGAAAGGCCAGTGTATTATTGCACCGGTAAGTTTTTTATCGAATTTGGTTGAGTTTTATTACGACGAGATTTCCATAAGCCAAATATTATTACTGCTACTACGGACTTGCCAATAACTTTACATACCCATTACTTATGTAGCATTGAAGTTACACGAATGAAATTTGGAATCAGGAATGACGTTTAGTAAAAGCGTGATACGATTCAGACACAGCTCGTAAACTAAACACAGGCTCTGATCAGTAGCTGTATGGTTCCTTAGGTGTGAGTTACAGTACACGTAACAAATCTACTTAGAAATGACCTGAAACTTAAGCTTTCTTCTATATAACATACAATACAGGGCTAGGGTACATGCTACTTCGTGTGTTCCCAACGGCTATACTAGCAAGTTCAGTTCTTGAACTTTTCAGCTCTAGAACTATAAACCATTCTCGGTTAATCAGATACAGCCATTAATACAAAGTAAACTCCGTGATGAGCAATTCACGAAATGCCCACAAAGGTACGGAAGAGAAAGTGAGTACCTCTTTGAATATTGTAATATTTGACTTTGCTAACTATTTTAGGACATGAAGGACTCACCTTCAGGTCTAACATTAGATCAAGTTCGTAAGTTGTACTATGCTCTATTCTATCGTGACAATGCATCATTTGTACTAACATTACATTTTACAGCTAAAACATATGGAACTTCTGTAGCTACAAAAAAAGCAAAAGACCTGCTGGACCAGCAAGCGCGGAATCAGGTTGCTAAAACCCTAGCGATACCGACAGACGACAATGACGTGCGGAAAAAACTGCGCTCATACGGCGAACCTATAACGCTCTTTGGCGAAGACAAAGCTGACAGACGAAACCGATTAAGACAACTCATGGTTGACCGCCAAATTGCGGGCAAGCTGGAAAATGACGATGTTGAAATGAAAGACGCGGAAGACGAAGATGAAGAGGAAAGCGACGAAGACGACGAAGATGAAGAGTTCTATACACCTGGAGAAGAAGAACTGGCAGAAGCTCGAATGGATATTGCAAAGTACTCTGTCGAAAGGGCGAAGAAAAGGCTAGAATATGAACGATACTTGTCCAAGTTGCCGTTCGCAATTGTGTATGAAGCCAGAAACAAACTGAAAGCAGAGTTGACTAACTATGGACTGCTAGGCACTCAATTCGGGTTTGACCGTCCAGTATCAATGGCTAGATTTGCCCCAGATTCAGAATTAGCCGCAATCGGAAGCTGGTCAGGAGAAATTAAGCTCATTTCTATTCCTGATTTGAGCGTAAAACACACTTATTCAGGGATTCCTCACGACAAGGTATGCCTAGCATGGCACCCCAAAGCTACGATATCCAGCACACCCAAAGAACTAAACCTGGCTGGCGCAGGTTCTACTGGGCGGCTCAACTTTTTTGATTTGGAATCGACGTCGCCTATTGCGCAGGTTGAAGCTCATGAGTCAAGAATTTCTCGAATAGATTTCCATCCTTCAGGAAAGTATCTGGGAACTGCATCGTACGATATGACGTGGAAACTTTGGGATGTGGAAACGCGAACCGATATTCTCACACAAGAGGGCCATAGTAAAGAAGTCTTTGCTATAAAATTCCACCCGGATGGCTCACTAGTTGCTACAGGAGGACTCGACGCGATAGGCCGTGTTTGGGATCTGCGTACGGGTCGATCTATTATGACCCTGGAAGGCCATGCGCGTGGAATATATGGGCTGGATATTTCAAGCAATGGGGTGAATATTGCCACGGGGAGTGCGGATGGATCTTTGAAATTGTGGGATTTGAGACAGCCCAAGAACAATTTCACCATACCTGCACATGGAACAATAGTTTCCGACGTCAAGTTTGTATCATCGCCGTACTCAGTGCCACAGGGAGATGAAAAGTCTATAAAAAGCAGGACAGGCATGTATTTGGTCTCGTCGTCGTATGATAAGACTATCAAAATTTGGGATGCTGACACTTGGATCCATTTAAAAACCCTTGAAGGAAACCCAGATAAAGTTATGTCGGTGGATGTTTCGTCAAACGAGAAATATACTATTAGTAGTAACTATGATCGAACGGTCAAGTTATGGTCTCAAGAAGATAGTTACTACTCATAGCATGACATAATTTAATATCGATATATAATCATGTATTTAGACAGTCTTATATTGGTTCATAGAAGATTATGGGTTAATTGATTTTATGATTTTACTCAGTTGACCTAAGTGTCAGAAACACTGGAGCGTTGTTAATAGGAGAACGTTGAATTCACAAAGTCTACCTAACAGGAACCTTAAACAATCGCTTTTGCGGTGAGTACAAAGGATTGCACGATATGGGGAGGTTAAATATTGTAACAACAGACGCAAAACATGGCTAGGTCGTAACGCCAGAATGGAGTTCATCTACAACTGAAGGTATTTTTGTAACAATCCAAATGCTTTCCAAACGCTGTAACTGCCTGGAAGAAAATGTGCAATTTGTGTTTGTTTGTTTTTATCTGGGGTCCTATGAATTTTGTCATTTTGTCCCTCAAATAAGGTTCACTAGTTCTGCAATAAAATGCTTCTCTTGAAGGCTAAAGCTAATTTCTACGTTTTCTTTTGCGTAAAAAATAAATAAAAAAAGTTACACGAACAATTTTCACCTTTCTCTCTTTTTGGTATTTTATGTGAAATTTCTCTTTGACCTTTATACTTTTTTCTCTGAATATCTTCAATCTCTGGATTCGTACATAAAAATGGACATTGGACGCATACTTGACGGTACGCCGGAACCTCCCTCGATAATAGTCGATTTCCTGATAGATCAGCAAGCTTCAGACGAAGCGAGTCAAAATGCGGACTATCTCCTGCCCATTCCTATGACAGAATTTCAGCGCCAGCTGTGTGACGAAATAGTATCGCTTCATTACTCGGATATTCTCAAGTTTTACTCGCAACCAAAAGGCACCACTATGAACCAGGTCTTGAACGATTCCTTACACGTTATGTTCAACAATAGCCAGCTTGTCGCGACCCACCCGTTTTTGGTTATTGACCATTATACTCCCTCAAACCTACTGCTTAAAACTGTGCCCAACCAGTTATGTAAATATTCAGGCAAATTCAGTACGCTGCTTCAGATTTTCGACTTTTTGGGGAAACCTCCGAAACGGGTTGCGCTGGTATCCAAAGGAGAAAAGAAACAGTGCGATTTGGTCGAAGCTGCTTTACTCGGTAAAAATAATCTCAACTTCAAACGCCATACCGGAAGCTATCTAAAGAATAACAATGGAGGAGGTGGAAAGGGTAACAAGAAGTACTCAACTGTACACCTTGTGAGCTCAGATCCGAAAGACACAAGGATGGATGAAATTCCACCAGAAATGACTTTTGACTTGGTCATCGCCTTCGACGGCAGTTTTGAGATAGATGCAGATCATGTTGTCAAACTGAGAAACCAAGGGAGAAGTACTCCTGCACCTGTCATCAGAATGATTCCACATTATTCTGCAGAACATGTTGCCTTTAGATACAAAAATCTACTTCCTTCCAATCCGAACGAAAATGATAATGAATACATTCGACACGTTGTTGCGGCGACTGTGGTGCTAAGAGGAAGGGTAGGAACTATTCCAATCGATTTACGACCTTATTACGCTCAAGGCTTAAAGTTTTTGGAACCTTGGTTGAGCAACACAACTACTAGCAGATGGCCCCTTCCAGGCCTTCCTGAAATTTCAGACTACTCGACAGATGACGTTGAAGTCTCACTTTTAACCGAAGTTATTGTCCCGGATACAGAAAGTGAGAATAACGCATCGAACGATAACAAAAAGAACGACGATAAACAAAATGACAAGAATGATAATAACGCTGTTGAAGTTGTTGAGGTCGATGATGATGAGTATTACTTTGATCTAAATAAGTCGAAACGAGAACTGTATTCGCCCGAAATCCCGGAAACAGCATTGTCGTTTTTAGCACTCCCGACTGGCAGTCCGTTAGATGACGGACAGGTCTTGACACACAAAATCTTAAGACTGTTAGAAAATACGATACAAGAGTTGAGCAAAAAATCAGAAGAGCAAGAATCGCTAACGAAGCATATAACGGAACAAGCCATACTTTTTACGAATCTTCAGATGGAGCAAGATGAGTTCAAAAGACAAATACGAGACCTCGAAGCGTCTATACAAGAGCATGACAACAAAACATTAGAAGCCATGAAATCAGTGGAAGAACTAAGAAACAAGCAAAGCTCAATGACAGAGGAAATACAGCAGATCAAAACCGAACTGCAAGCATCGGAAACTTTCCAAGTCCCAGTCCAGCAACTCGAGAAACTCACGACTCTCCGTGCCGACCTCAACAAATGCAAATTACAACAAGACTCGAACATGACAGAGTCGCAGTACATGACGGCCGAGCACGCCAAGGCATCTGCCGCATCCGAACAGTCCCGCAAAGAGATTGAGACCTTAGAAGAGGAAAATAGAGTACTGGCACAGCGCTACAGAGATAGAGTAGAGGAGTTCAGGAAGACCGAGTTTGACGAGGAGAGAATGAAGTTGGACAATAGGGTAAAGGAGCTGGAGGAGAAATTGGGAGGGCTAGAAGAGAAGATAAGGGAAACGGTGGAGATGGAGAAGGTTGTAATGACACGGACTAGTAGAAGAAGAAAGTCGCCGGGGAATGAGTATTGACATTTCACTCTCTAGTTATTATCCTATTAATTTTGTTTTGTGTTGTGATGTTTTTTAATACTGTTGTTAATATAGAGATTCTAAAATCCCAACAGTTACAAAAAAGAGAAACAAATAAACACGACAATATAGAAAGAAAGCTACTTTGAAACCATTTTTGTTTTAAAACATGTCATAGTATCACAGACTCAAATTTTGAATAAAATCTCCCCAGTTTTATCAATATATCCCAAAGATCTTTGACCCGTAATCACTACGCTCAAAATCCTCTACACGTATTTACAGTACAGTAGGTTAAACGCGATTTTAATAAGATGCGACACGTAGCGTACGCGAGATTAGGTAACTTAAATGAGGACCCGTCTTGGGGCGTATGGAAAAAAAGTTGGAGATGAAGATTCTGTCTTTAAAGAAATTAGAATGTAATTTATATGAGGAAAACAAAGTGTGAGAGTAAATTACACGTACTGTAAAATGTTCAGGTTGACGATAAATGCTATGTATCTGGGTGTAAGAGGATAATCGACAGGTTTTTGTTTGAGGCTAAAAAGGACGCACAGGAGCCGAAACAATATTTTGACAGGTTCCATATGCATCTGTAAATGTATACAGTACAGTACGTGCAACATCTGCTTTTTCTTTAACACCGAACCAAATGCTCACAAACCATCCCACACGTACTCCAACTACCCCGAAAGAAAGAAAAAAAAAGTCTAACATTATTATCAACAAAAGTCTAGAAGAAGCATTGTACATACAGTATATATATGTGTGTGTGTATTTATAAAAAGAGAAGAAAAAAAATAGATAAATTCAACCCCACAAAAAGAAAACCATGATGAAGTAAATGAGTATCAAAAGAAGAAGGAAAAAAGTCCAAAAACAAACAAACGAACAAACAAATAAACGAGAAAAAAAATATATATTAACCTGTCATCATCCCTTAGATATTTCCATTAACAACATGCGTTTGTAAGTGAGTCATAAAGTTCTGTAAATTCACGTCTTCGGTGAAAACAACCGCTGTTCCACTGACTTCTCCATACTGCTGATTGGACTGATGGGTGTTCGAGGGGTTCAGTTTTGAAAGTAAAAATCTAGCTTGAGAACCCCCTGCATCACAGTTAATAAACCTGGGAAGCGGGAATCTGTCGACGAGCAAGTCCGTGGCCTCTGTTATGGGCGCTTGCAACAGCTCTCTAAAGTTTTCGTGATCATCCTGATCCTGGTATCCTGCCTTTTTCCATTGCGCAATGCTCTCACCGTGGAATATCAGAATATGGAAAAATGTGTCCAAGAGTAGAATAACATCAGGTTTGACTGACACTGAATCGAGTAGAACAGGTTCTGGATCTTTATCAAAAGTGAACGATATTAGTGTAGGCTGAATCATAATGAGTGAGTTTGTCAAGTTTTCACGGATCAAACAGTGACGGTAAAAAGCCGTTTCATCAGGAGAGTTATTGAATACTTGAATAAACTGTGATCGCCGAAGATAGAACATGAATTGAGGATATAAACTAAAGTTCGGCGCCAGTCTGAATGATGCCGGAGTATTGCTCTGGTAGTCTGCAAATTTATGGCAAAGTCGAATTAATGTTCTATCGATCCAGCGGACAATTTCTTCGCCGCCGTCATGTTCAGCCTTGAAAATTGCAATCCTTGCCATCAAAACTGTTGCTGCTTCCTGATCAAACGAGACTCCGACATTAGGATCACCTTCGTTCACTGTATTTCGAGCGACAGTAGTGACCCTCATTCTATAATTTCCGCTAGCGTGCTGATATTGAGTAATATACTGGATAATAACCCTGTGTTGCTGAAAGCTTCCGTCTGCAATTTCAAAATACGTTGCGTAGGTGCTGGCCGGCGATATCGAGCACATTTTCCATGAACAAGTACCACCTATTCCAATTTCAGTATCAGCAACATGGGACATTTTCTTACTCAGCGAGACTGCATGTCCAACCAAACCATTAATTTTTAGTTCTTTTGAAGTTAGAACATCCATTGTTGCGTTGAAACCCATCGTTAAGAATCCAAATTCGTCTTTGTTGAATAGTCGTTGTAGTGACTGTTTGAATATCGAAGTAGTGAAAGCATCTACTAATATAATTACACCTCCTGTCGAGTTTGATAATGATCTCATCTCATGTATACCAATTTGATCGTAGCACCCTGCAAAAATATCGACTGCATGTCCGTTTACTGATGCACGAGTCGCTAGAGCTTCATAAAATTTGCTTGCTTTTTTGTGATGTTTCGCAGTTCCTCGATCAATATCGCTGTGGGATCTGATTGGCTCTTTAAGTTCAGGCCCCACAATAAGTCCAGGCCCTTGGGTAGTAGGTCCTGCAGCAAAATACATAATTCGTCCCCCAGTATTCGGATAAGCCAGACCCAACAAGCTTATTGCTATGCTTAACGCGGTTCCACCAGACCTTAGTGGCCTCTTTTCAGCTGATACCGGCCATAGGTCTTTCTGAAGTTGCTCGATGATATTGGTGAGTTGAAATTCACAGACCTGTACTGGAAGCAAAAACCGCGAATAAGATTGATAAAGTAGATTGATATTGGCACCTTGAGATTGAGGAGGAATACTTAGCATCTCTTGAACCTGTCGGGGTGTGTAGTCGGTATTTCCTCGAAATATGTATGATTTTGTAGCTTGGACATATCCAAGTTCGTATACGTTGACCATCGATCCAAATGTAATAAAACCTACTAAAGCATCGGGCGGCAGCAGACTCATAGTGACTATTAACGAGTCTTTTAAAGACTGTAAGTTTTCTTCATCCTGGCATATGTCGACAACAAACAAAAACACTGGAGGGGCGTAAACTTTCCTCGAGACAACGTATTCAACAGTTGAATTAGCTGGAAGCAGTTCGTGCGGAAGCGATTCATGTGAAATGTGATTGTATTTGTTTGGGAGGGGGTTTCTCGTGAGACAAATAGGGCAAGTCCAAAGTTTGGCTCTCAAATCGACATGACAATAAGGATTCAAAATGGCTCGACAAGGGGCAACACAGGATACAGGATCATATTGAAGAACTTGAAGATCAACTTTTTCGTGTAAAGGCGTATATAAAGTTGAAATCGGGACCACAATTCTTGAGGCCTCTAACTTAGTGTTGGGTATACAATTAAATGAGAACCGAACTCCATCAACTTCCTCGGCAGCTTCAAAATCCTATAAAACATGTCAGCACACAACCCTTTCGATGACCATATAGAGCACATACCATTATATCTTGCGAATCGTAACGTTAGAAAATTGTTGAGGAGAAAGAAGCTATCGCTCTAAATTTTTCCTGCCAACACATCAGAATAATTTTACTGATGACTAATAATTTATTTCTTCACTCACACAATATTCAACTCCAATTGATTAACACTTGTAGATTATCGTCTCTTACGAAAGAATTCCAATCTTCAATATGGCTCTGGATGAAAAGCTGATATGGTCTGTAACGGGCGGGTTTCTGTTGAGGACTATACTTTTCTCAATTCCTACTTTGTCCCAAGTGCTGGACGGCAGGGTAGAGGTGTCTACTCCAGTTAGCTCATATAAACGACGTAAGTATTGTTCTCATTTGCCGTTAGTGCCTGACTAACTCTGGTTATATAGTACTAGAAGGTCTTTATTACTACTACAATGGTCTTTCTCCATATGAAAGTAATGTGTTTCACCAGGTATGTCTAACCCCAGAAAGTGCTTTTAATTCTATGCTAATTCCTCTTACAGTCTCCATTATATTTAGCTCTTTTTTCGACGTTAAGAGACTTTATATCCAGTAGCGAGTTAACTACGAACTTATTATATACAGCAACTGATATTGTTGCTGCTTTAGCACTGTACAACACTGCTAAATGCATGAATGCAAAAAAACCAGACTCATCTCTTCCACCATGGATTATTGCATCAATATATCTTTTCAATCCATATGTGTTATTGGGGACATTATCGAGATCTACAAACATCTTTTCAAACACGATAATCCTTTTAGCCGTCTCATCTGCGGTCAACAAAAAAGCCATTCAGTCGATGACACTTCTCGCATTAGCAACATCTCTTTCTTTTTACCCAGTGTATCTTGCTCCATCATTGATTTTGATTGCATGGGAAGCGAACTCAGAGGGTAGGAAGGCCAACTTTTGCGTGAAGTTGTTTACAGTATATGTGGTTGGCATAATAGTTTTTCTGGTCATGTCATACATTACCTCAGGATCTTTAGATTTCCTAGAGTCTACGTTTGGAGCCATTCTTTTTTACAAAGATTTCACACCCAATATTGGAGTATGGTGGTACTTTTTTAGTGAAATGTTTGAGTTTTTCAGGCCATTCTTTACATGTGTTTTCCATATCTTCACGGCGATTTTCAGTCTTCCGTTAGCTATTAGATTCCACAACAATCCTTTGTTCGCGTTAGTGACTATGATGGGAATAATAGCAGTCTTCAAATCGTTCCCGGAAGTAGGAGATATGGGCATGTACATTACTTTACTAGCATTGTTCAAACCTATGTTTCCTTTACTTAACTACCCCGTCCCAGTTGTATTGGTTATGCTATATACTTCAGTACTGGGGCCAACTTTCTATCACCTGTGGATCGGTTTAGGATCGGGAAACAGTAATTTCTTTTACGCTATAACTCTTGTGCATGCCGCTGGATTGATTCTCGCCCTGGGAGACAGTGTTTGGGCAAGTCTGCGCCTAGAGTATGACGGAGGTAAAAACCCAAAGCTTTGCCAAATATAATAGATATCGTGAACAACTAATCTTTTATTTCTTCTATAATTTTATTTAATTGCTTAGTGCTTTCTTCGAATTGTTATGTTAGTGACAACATTGCAGTGTAAATAGACTGGTCTTACCATTAATAGATTCTTGGTTATTAACAGCCACCTTGATGTCATCTCTGATCTTTTGAGTAACTTTATTCATGATGGTGAGAAAATGCTCTAGTGATCTCAAAGTGGTCAACTCTTCAGCCGGGTCTTGAGACACCGAGCCCCTCTCATCTTCACTCGACATTTGAATTGTAAATAATTAGAGCAGTACCAGGTTGAAAGACGGTCCTCCACATCAAGATAATAACATTATTGTGAGTAGAACAGTTACCCTACCTCAATTGGGATCATGGAAAATGACTTGAATAATTCACACAAAATTCACAGAGAAAGCGTCTAACACTCTAAGAACAGAATAACTTTTGACAATGGCAGTAGGTCTATAGTTTTTTTCAGCGGTCGTGATGATTGTTATCACTAAACTAACTCACTCTATCTAGTTTACTCCGGTTAACCCAAAACCCTGGCTGTACTCTCTTATAGGAAAGAAGGTTATTGTTAGACTAAAATGGAATGAAACTTCATATCGCGGAATTCTATCTTCAGTTGATTCATACATGAACTTGGCACTTGATGGGGCAGTGGAATATATTGGCAGTGAGGAGAAAGGAAATTTAGGGACTATTATGGTCAGGTAAGATCTGAATGTTTGTTTTTTTGGAGATACATCTGCTAACGTTAGCCTAGATGTAATAATGTGTTTTGGATATCAGAAAACAATAATGAGGAGCCGAAATCTGCAGAAGAGCCAAATCAACAAGACCAACCAGAAAAAACATCAACCTCTCAACCTGAAACTAATAAGCCTACAGAGATGGAGGGTGTGGAAGCCAGTCCCGCTGCCAACGCACAGAGCTAAACTGGGTAGATACTTTTATTTATATAATCTTTGAGTTGAACCGCCGTGTCAATTATATATTTTATCGAGCATTTGTTCTATACAACCATGACGCTTTCAAATTCGCTTGAACCATTAAACTGGAAGCTTTAAACAGGATCAGAGAATAAATGTACGTGATTTGTTGAATGTTGGCTTACTTTACACGAGGTATTCGATGGTTATAAACGATTTTACTTCTACAATTTATAGAGAAGGTACTACTGGTATGCCGGAAATTATAGAGAATAGGGACACCACCTGCCTACCAGTTGGAATCTCAATTTTCAAGTATTTTATCTGATAAGCTCTATCACAACCATTATTATCATTTTATCTAATATAATCGGCAACTTGTGATATTTTGAAGTACTTCACTAATTTGAAGATGAAAGGTAGATAAGTTGTAAAATACTTTGAGAAAATCGTAGAGACTCAGTACAAAATCACGGTAGTTAGATAAGTATATGGGGATAGAATCCATCATGTCAAATGCAGTGGTTTAGATTCACGATCGAGTAAACTAACGAGCCAAAATAACATTAATCGCACAGAATATTATACACAGACTGTATAAGTATATAGTAGAGCTCAAGCTCAAGTGAGTTTTTACAGATATATGGAGCGTTCTTCGTCGAGGGTACTTTACTCAGTACACAATTGAAGATCAAAATGTTCCAGAAAAGCTGGCAATAGTATCTCAGTACTGGAGAAGCTCGCATAGGCGGTCCAAAAACTGGAAAAATGATGAAGATACAATAGTTAGCAAGTAACTCGATAATATCTACCACTACAGAAAGCCTATTACTTAACATAGCAAAAGTTGTTTTTAAGTCATATTGCATTCTTCAATACATACTTTAGCTTACCATAAAGACCATGTGGAATATAATGCAGACCGACTCAACTTGCAATATATAGATGTCTTTGCATATTGTTAATCTCGCCATTTGTATGATTGTTTCGAGAGATGTTGAATTGTTTTGTGGAGATTTTGAGTACTGTAGTAACTTTAGATTTGCAGTGTCCCAATTTTGCTCCGATTTTGAATTTTCACATCACCCATCATACAATTCGAGCCAGAAACAACTCGCCATATATTCACACTTGAAGAGCATCAAAACCAAATATTGCATATCAACCTCCCGACACTCTCGCACTGTAGGAATAAGCCAACAATGTCAGACCAAGAAGATACACCTCCTATCGCCACACCGGAAGAACCATCGATACAAACGCAGTCTAGGCGAATGTCGCCAGCTACAGCCACAGTTACCACCTTTCATCAACATACGCTAATTAATTTTCACCTCATGACACTGGTGCTAGTTCTTAATGATTACTCTGTTTTCCTACTGGTGCCACGGCTGCTGATAACAATGTTGTTTTTAGCACCTAGAGTGT
The DNA here is from genome assembly GCA_030563945.1 of Geotrichum australiense. Taxonomy (NCBI): domain Eukaryota; kingdom Fungi; phylum Ascomycota; class Dipodascomycetes; order Dipodascales; family Dipodascaceae; genus Geotrichum; species Geotrichum australiense. The sequence goes on along the minus strand of JAJMKR010000030.1, from coordinate 77,652 downwards.
ATCTAGTGATAGGGCCGCCTATAACGCTCACACCTTCGCGAAGAGGTCCAGTGTTAGGTTGGAATTTAAGGGCCCTGATAATGGGAATTGTCATTGTAAATTCTGTTGCATTTCTGTGTCACCTTTTATTTCATGGCCCATTGTCGACAGGTACCGAATACGTTTCAGGCAAAATCATCACTGTGTTTTTGCCTGATATCAAATGGACATGGCTTCACAGATGCATAATAGATTTGATGATAATGATTTTACAGTTGGTTTTGTTCATAGGGGTTTTCGGGTTTGCTGAAACGGGTCTATTAAAACCGCGCAGCTTAATAGCTACTTCTAGCGATTTAGAAGATCAAGACGAACTGGCTGTGGAAGAGATTGACGAGGATATAGTATTTTCAGGTCAGGTACTTATTTTTAGGCTAGACTTTGTTGATTCTCTTAAGATGGCTTGGGACTCGCATTTGACCAGACCAGCGACATCACAGAATGAGAGTTCTAATGACCATAGGCTAAGTGCCACAGCCATTTCGCGATTTGGAGCTGATCTGATATGATCTGGTTTGGACATTATTTTGTTTTGGAATTCGATTTATATCAGTCTACCTTTATTTATCCATCTTATAGTGAATGGACCATACTCGTTTTTGGAGTAATTCACTAAATCTCATCAGCGATATGTCATTGATAGAAGTAGGAACGCAGCTTCAGCATAGTATCATTGAAGACTTTCAACTATTTTCTATTACGCATTTCAAGTGAGATTAAAACCATTAAAGGTCATACCGTTTTATGCCCCTCCGCCATATGTACCAGGATCTGTTTTCAGGGCCCAACCATTGTAAATGACGATAACTATAGTTTAATTACTTTATTTTAAATATATACTTCATGAATCATTGCTTATCAGCAGGTGATTTTTCAACAGATGATTTAGCAACAGATGATTTAGCTAATTTCCACTCGTCAGCAATGTAATCGCTATCCTGTACACCCCTATGTGACAACAAAGAACTCTTCAAAAGGTATACAAAAGACCCTTTTTTAAATGAAATACCCTTCAATAGTTTCCCTTCCTCTGGGTGTGCTCCCAAAACTGACGGAGCTACTAAAGCCATTCGCGATAATATAGCTGGATGCCACTGAACTAGATGGGTGACAGCAGCGTCAACAGCACGCCCGGAACCAGCATTTCTGAACCCAGGGTATGTGCGGTGAAGGGGATCCTTCAGATAATCAAGCAACATACGACCATAAAGAGCATCATTTCTGATCAAGTATGAGTTCATTGAAATTCCAGCGTCGTTCTGTGTGGTAATAAACCTTATTTGATCCGCAGGCACATGCTTGTAAGTATGGATTATCGATTCAGGTGGGATAATGGGAGCATCACGAATCATCTGTTTTGCCAAAGCCTTTTTGTCAAACACAAGCTCATTCCCAATATCAAAGTCGTGGTTCATGATAACAGCATCTTGTTCCAGCCACCACAACCATGCAGCCCGTGAAAAAGCGAACATAGCTTCGCGCATCAATGCAGTTTTAGCCCATTCTAAGGGATCTAGCTTAGTTTCTATTTCTGGGTTTGTTTCATCAGCAGGAATAAAGTCCTGAAGATATCTTGCGTAAAGCCCGTAACCATGCTTCTTTGCATAAGCTAGACGATCATTGAGGACTCTGATTAGATAGTCTTTGGAATATCTGTCTGAATCAAGACCCAAAACTAAAACCAAGGGAGGGTTTGCATCTTGTAGTTCCTGTGCTGCTCCTCCATGTTTCAAAATATTATCCAGCCACTTTTGGGCATTGAAGCTTTTACTAGCCGCCTTTCCTGGTTTGTAGATCAGAGAGTTTTTAGCTGAAGACACCTTTCTTCCATCAGGTAGTTCGACAGTTCGGTATCGCTTGTATTCTTCTAACTTGTTGAGATCTGGGAAAATATAGGGTTCCTCAAGCACACTAACTGTGTGTGCGTCGTTGAATACACCTTGGTTATGTTTTGATCCAGAACCAGATCGAGTCAATAAATGTACAAAAAATACAGTAGCAACAATCGCAGCAATCAAGAGTTGCAGTCTTTTATTGTATAACAATGCCGACTTGACTTTATTGAACTTGTTAAACCATGAATTCGAGTATGATCTATTGTACTTTTTCTTCTCGTTCTGAGAGACCGGCAGAGCAGAGTGCATGATAAAGTAATTCACAATGCAAAATGAGAAGTGAGAAGCTCGTAAACGAATAAAATATCAAGGAATCCCAAAAAACTGGTCACTTTAAGTGTAAACCTTTGGGCTCGGACTCTATCGATAGAAGATGTTTGGGTGAATAGGTTGAAGAGAAAGTTTGAAAGTTACAACTTGCCGGTTTTTTTTTGGAAACCTGTGTATATCTTGTAGCACTGTAAAAAACGGCAAATAAACTTAGAAAAGATTAAGCTTTGTCTAAGTACAGTATGACCACGTCATAGCCTTACGTGCTAGCTGCTAATGTGTAAAGCTCATAACCTAAAAAAAGTTTTAAAAAATCTTGTCATTGAATTAAGTGTCTGATGTTGAGATAGTCATATCCAATAAAATCAAATTCAACCAATACTACTCTAATACCTACTCCATATTTGTATTTGAGAAGGTTTTCATATCTGAAACTGAATCAAATTATCTTCAAAATTTTAAGTACATATTTTAGATGGGACTCAACAAATAAAAACTCAGAATTACTCGAAAGATAGAGTGAGCCTAAGGCATATATACATCATTGATCAATAATTATTGATATTAATCCAGTATTAACTATATACGATATACAAGCCCCTAAAAACTTCGTACAGAATGTTGATGGGAACAGAAAAAACTTATACCACAGCGTTAACACTTTACTAACGTCCACCTCTACGAGGAGGAGGAGGAGGTGTACGCGAACGTGAACGTGAGCGGGAGCGTGATCGAGAGCGTGAAGGAGACCGACTGTAATATCTAGCTCTTTTCCCACCTCTAGAATAGCTTCTGCTTCTACTTCTGCTTCGCGAATAAGAACTTCCCCAACTTCTACTTCGGCTCCTACTCCTTGGCCTACTCCAGCTCCTACTTCTACTCCTGCTTGGTCCAAATCTTCGATTGCGGCCTCTTTTCATTCCTCTTCGTGGAGGCGGTCTTCTGGTAGAGGGGTGTTGAATTGACGTTGGCCCTTTTAAACTTTTAACTGAAATAATTAGGTTGTCAATCATTGCACCATTCATATAATGCACTGCATCCCGAGCCTCTGAAGGATGGCTGAAGAGAATGTAACATGAGTATTCTCCCTTATTTCTATTTTTTGCCATGAGACGTGGAGGAGTTCTTCCAAACCAAGTGGACTTGATTTCGCCATAATGGCCAAAAATCTCATTGATGTGCCCAGTTGTTATAACACGCGATAAGTTATCAATGACAACCTTGCCCAAATTTTCGTTTCTGGGTGCACCTGATCTACCTCTACGACGACGAGGTGATGGCGATCTTGAATAAGGAATCGATCGTGAGCGAGAACGGGAGCGAGAGAAAGACCGACCGCGTCTTGAATATGATCCAGATCTAGATCTAGACCTTGATCGAGACCGTCGAGAGTAAGAACGTGAGCGAGAGTTTCTTAGTGGAGATCTAGAGTCGCGTGAGCGTGAGCGGGATCGTGATCGTGACCGAGATCGTGAACGAGAGAAAGAGCGACTCCTGCCTCTGATAGAGCGAGAGGCATAGCTTCTGTTATTGGGTTCTTTGTCCGGAACAGGATACGATCCAGAGCGTTGCGAGTCCCTAGAGAAAGAACGAGAACGAGAACGTGAGCGGGCACGGACTGGGGAGGGAGAACGTGAATGTGAGCGCGCAGGTGATTGAGAGGCTCTTGAATCGCGTGAGTGTAAAGGAAAATTCGAACGAGTCCTTCGTCTATCGGGAGATGATTTGGAAACATCATTGTCAGCACTATTGGAGGATTTGCCAGGAACAGGGTCTTGTGTGTGTTCCGGAGTTGGAACGAAGATTTGAGAGTTATCATCGTCTTGACCGTTCACTGGTGAGCCAGAGCCCTGGTTTTCCGCAATTACAGAATCCTTTGAATCAGACATGATGACTTAGTGGATAGATGAATGAATTGCTTTTGTAGATATTTCTGTATATGTAAGCAGCTACAATCTATTATGTACACACCGTTCGTCTTAATGCCCAATGAAAAGACTTCTAGAATGCACCAGCAATAGCTACAGCGAATGTTGAAGAGACGTGAGTTGATGTTGTATGGTGGATAACAGTTGACAATTCAACTGAGAATTTTTCAAATTTTTCTTTCTTTCCCGTAGAAAGAATGTCAAGGAAAGTAATAATGGAAAATTTTGAAAAAGTCTTAATTGTGGGTTAGGGGTCAAGCTACTTAAAGTCTTTGCACCCGGGACATGACGAGAAATGGGAATTACTGTAAGTGCGATCCTGATATCCCATGATGCAAATAACGGCAGATACTAGCTTACGAACTTCCAAAAGCCGGCATGCTTCACAATCCAGAGGTTCTTTCCTTTGTATAGCGAAAAGATTATTTTATTGAGCAGGTGTTTGTATCTTCCATATCGTTTTTTAAAGGAGAATCTGCAGTCTAAAGTGATTTGAATAATGTACTGTATAGCTAGTGCAAGATCGCGTAATTAACTGTAGTAAAGGATATTAAAAATTGGGATATGGATACCGACGACTGTCCGTATACACACATTCTATGGGTAAGTGAAATGAAAGATGTTTTCATGACCCTCCGACTTGGGATCTAGCTATGAGTGGCACTAGCATACATCACCAGTATAAGCTCGCTATAAGCATTAAACGATAATACATACCGGTATATGATTCTTTACTATTTCCGACCAGAGTTTATCTCTCAGACATGTTCATTTGCTTTTGAAATACACTCCAAGGTCGTTAAATGCCAAAGCCCAATCTTCCTTATCTGAGTATTTCGTTTCCAATGGTTTGATTGTCCAATTGTCTAATTCTTTCACTGACTTGGCAATCATCGGATACTTTTTCTCAAACTCTAGATCAACAGTATGGTTGTTGTAGTTTTCCAAAAGGTTAGCGAGATACAGAGTATAGTTGGGATCAGAAATATAAGGCTCAACTAGAAACGGCGGTGCATGTGGAAGATACGCTAAAGTATTTGGCGATGAAGTATATTTTTCTTGCACTTTGTATTCAAGATGCCGCAGTAGTTCTATATCTTTATCTGTGAAAACTGGATCATATGTCGACACAACTATAGTATTATGTTTGATGTGTAGATTGTTGATTGACTCTGATAGTTTTTCAATGTCATCGGATTCCCCTTGCGTAGCATTTCGTTGCGGTTCTCGGGTTGGGTTTGATTCTAAATGTTCCGTTATCAAGCATAGCAAAGCCAGTTGGTACATAGCCAGATCACTTTCAGTTGGCGAGCCTAATGCTAAACACCTGATCTTCTGTATGGTGTTCGAGGTGTTCCCTATGTAGAGATCAATAGATTCAAAAACATTTGAGCATAGTTTTGAATCTCGAAGCTTGCCTTTAAAATCGTTTAGCTTCTCAACATAATCTTGAAGAATTCGTACTTTTGGCCTAAATTTGTTTGCTCTGTTCTTTCTGCGAGACTTTTGGACAACGAATTCACTAGACATTGTATTTAAAAATGCTAGAGTCAAACTGTGACCTGACTGTTATACGGAGCTCATCTAGAAAATTTTTGGTGGTAGATTTAGGTTCTAAAAACGATACACCATTTCTGTTAAGTCTCATACTAAAATTTCTTGTAATCTAACTTTTACTTGGACTTCGCAGTTATTGATTTGCTGTAGAACACACTCACCATGAAGTTGAATACATTTCCTACAGTATTAATAGGCGTACATATAACAAAAGATTCAAGAAGTAATAAAATTCAGTTAGAGGAAAATCTGCTTAGTTGTATATTGAATAGTGTTAGATCACATAGTAAATATGCTGTATATACAGCCAGATTTATCATAGTTAATATTATTATTCAGGCTGGCTATCATTTTTTGTCTGGAAACTCCTATAGTAATAAGATATATCTCATTCTCGAGATTTGAATAAAAAACATTGAATTACAAGGGCATCTATTAGTTCAGTAACAAATCTGTTGGTGGGCATGTTTGAAGCCAACTAGTTAAGGCGCCATATATATACAATCAGAACTTGATGTTTGCTCTTGTATTTTTATATAAACTTGTGTAAATAGATGGCATTCATATACCGACATGGCTATATAATATTCAAGTATTCCGAAGGTTGAGAAATCAATAAGCGTCAGTGGAACATTTTATACTGAGTGCGCGACCAAATGTCTTTTGGGACTGGTATACACAGTTGGAACACCACATATAAACTTTGATTAACCACCCCAATCTGAACTTTTTTCGCGTTTTGAAGTTATTTAATTCCCACTTCTGACTTTTTCCTTCCCACCAATATATTCCAAATAACTATGCATTTAACAAAGCATAGGACAGTAGGTTGATCCAAATTTGAAGTATATACTTGGTATTTCAGCTCACCTCAGAGTCAATTAAAATTCTTGCATACTTGAAGAGCATTTTTGCAAAGAATTTCAACGAAAAGTCTAGTGAACACGCGAAGAAACGAACATGTCTTCTCCCTTCTCATCAGGCTCAGATAGCTACTCGGGAGGCAGAATCTCAAAGCATCTAGCTACACAGGGCCAACGCCGTCCAAAACACATAGGCTTATCTACAACATCGAAGGTGCCAACCTCTCGAGGATGTAAGTGTATCAGCTTCCACTTGTGTTGAGAGCGTCACAACTAATACTTTAAAAATAGCGGATACTGATCCGAGCAAAGGAAAGAGACGATATAGACCAGGAACTGTTGCATTACGAGAGATTCGTCAATATCAGAAGTCAACGGATTTGCTCCTCAGAAAGCTCCCATTTGCTAGGCTCGTAAGAGAGGTCATGATGGACTTTATTGGAACAGAACAACCTCAGTTGAGATGGCAGTCAGTCGCTATTTTGGCCTTGCAAGAGGCAGCTGAAGCCTTTTTGGTCCACCTTTTTGAAGACACAAATCTTTGCGCGATCCATGCCAAACGAGTAACGATTATGCAAAAGGATATACAATTAGCGCGGCGGCTACGAGGAGGAGCTCAGTCATTTTGATATCGTATATATACCACCTTATAGATTCAAGCCAATCTGTGTATTAAGTATCTCAGATTTGCCATGTTAGCAGTGCTTTTAAATGTGTATTTTATGTGTATTAGACTTTTTTAAAGATTTGATGTGTGGTACAGGGTCACTCACTTTTATTATTTTTATTTCTTTAACTTTAAGATACTCTTTCCGTCCCACTAGAGCTCTTACAATCGAACTTTTTTACACACCAATAGAACATACATCATCTCATTATTAGTATCTGAAATACAATGTCTGCTTAATTTGAGTGTTAGTATCTCTACTTTATTTGATTTCTTATTTCAACTGGTTGCAATGCTAACATGTTGATTCTTATCTGAGTGTAGCTCCTGATTGACTCAATTGCCATCTGATACCTGAAGTAATAAACCTTTAGCTTATCGGAAAAACATAATATTATAGCAATGCCGGACGATTCGTCACTACTAGAGCTTCAACAGAACGAGGTTGTTGTACTAAAATCAATATATATCGATGACTTTGTGGACAAAACAAAACCCTCAGCATGGAATGTATGACTATCGCCTTCGCTTTTATCAGTGTTAGCAACTACTAACTATACTACTTTAGAAAGAACCAAATCCAAGTTTTGAAATAACATTGAAATCCACGGCAAATACGAATACAACTTTGAGTATCACAATTCATGTCGACATGACTTTGACCTACCCCAGGTCAGCACCTGCCGTACACATCGTCAACTCTTCTGGAATCCCGTCTTCGAAGGTAAACGGCTTGAAAAAATTAATCAAGAAAACCATCAAAGAGAACTTAGGTGAAGAAATGATCTACGCAATAACTTATGAATTACAACAATCTTTAGATCTTATTGAAGCCGAACTGAAAACAGAAAGTTTGGAGGATCAAAGACTTAACAGAATCAAAGCTGAAGAAAATAAGTTGAAAGAGGAAGAAGAAGCTAAGAGAAAACAAGAAGAACTTGAAGCACAAGAAGAGAACCTAGCTATGGAGCGAATGGTGCAGGACGAATTACAAAGGCGAAAAGACAAAGAATTGAAAAGACTTGAGTCTTTAAATATTGACAATGCAACGATTCCTAGAACCTTCCAATCCAACGGTGATGCGGTTGCTTTCGACAGAGTTATATCTATCAGAGACAGCAATGGCGTCCTAATTGAATTCTCAAGTGTTGTTAACAGAATCCCAACAAAACAAGAGTTTTTTGGAAAACACTACTTAGTTACACCTGCAAGTAAAGAAGATACTGTCCCTGATGTAACTTTATTACTTACCGAAATTCTTCTTGACGCTCCTTACTGGAAATCTTCAGAATGCAAAACTAAAATTTATCAACTTGAAAGTGATTTTGATGCTGTGAGGCAGCTGCATCATACTAATCTAGTTCCTCTGCTAGCCACCAAGTTTACCAAGTTGCCTGATGGCGCAATTAATATTCAAATATTAACGGAACACTCAACTATGGGGTCTGCTTATGATTTGTTAGATACTGTCGGTACCGTGAATGTTAAAATTGCCAAAGCTTGGGCTACTCAACTGTTGGAGGCACTTGAGTATCTTCACAAAAACAACATTTCTCACAAGTCAATCAATACGCATAACATTATTTTGTATAGAAACAAAGAGCTGGGCGAAACTCAGGTAAAATTCAGGAATGCCTTATACGGTCAGAGGCTAATTGAGATGAATTTGGAACACCCTTTCTCTACGGACGGAATTATCCAACCAATACAAGGATGGCAACCTCCTGAGTTGTGCAAAGGATCCTCCTCTATTACGAAAAAGTGCGATGTTTATAATTTTGGAACTGCATTTGCTGAAATAATTGCTGGAAGTAATGTAACATCCATCTACACTACTCCTGAAGAATTTATAGAAAATAACTTATTTTCTCAAGTTCTAAAAGACTTTTTTGCGGCCATGTTCAAAACCATGCCAAAAAAAAGATCGTCTGCCATGGACTTACTCACATGCTCTTTTCTACGTTTGGATATCGATGAGCCTTCAGGATTGAAATTGCCTTCTGAAAAGTCTACCAGTTCATCTGTTGCCTTGTTTCGAAGAACTTCTGAAAACCGAATGCGACGAAGTGTTGGACATGATACAAGACGAGCCAATTCCTCTCAGCCAAAAATGGTTTCTCGCTATGCAAATGATTTTGATGAAAGTTGTTCACTTGGCAAAGGAGCTTTTGGAGAAGTTGTTAAAGCCAGGAACAAATTAGATGGTCGCTATTACGCTATTAAAAAGATACATGCTTCAGAAAGTAAATTAAACACAATTTTACAAGAAGTATGGCTGCTGTCTAGACTTAACCACCAGTATGTTGTAAGATATTTTGGTGTCTGGCTAGAAGATGATTACCAATCCTTATCAGACGCTGTTGCTGAATCTTCTGCAGATGAGCTTTCCGATGATGATGGCCAATCAGCTAGCCGTGACCTTGTTTTGATGAACTCGTCAAATTTCTACTCTCAGGAAAAAAGCCGTACTTTAAATATGATGTCTCGTTCTATGCATGATGACAGCGATAACGGTATAGTTTTTGGATATAACTCTACAGAGTGTTCTGGTGACGAGGATGAAGATGAGACTGAAGATTATACTGAAGAAGATGACAAGTATACTGACAGTCTTGAAGATGAAGATGATTTTGAGTTTGAGGAAAGCGCTTTTTCTTCTATACGAACTAGAGAAACCCGATCTTCACGTCATCGCCGACCCATCAATATGAGTACTTTGTTCATTCAGATGGAATATTGTGAGAAACACACTTTAGCCGATCTTATAAAAGACGGACTTTCGTCAAAACCTGATGAATATTGGAAATTATTACGTCAGTCTCTTGAAGCTTTGAATCATATTCACAGCGAAGGAATTATTCATAGAGATCTAAAACCAATGAATATTTTCATTGATGAGCTTGGCAATGCGAAAATAGGTGATTTCGGACTTGCTAAGAGTATAGGTCAAAACGTTATAGATGCGGTTAATACCCAACAGGAAGTAGGAGAAGATCTGACTACCGAGGTTGGTACAACTCTTTATATTGCAAATGAAATGTTGAACCGAAAAGGTTTAACAGATGGCGTATACTATGATTCAAAAGTCGATATGTACTCTATGGGAATCATATTTTTTGAAATGGTGTTCCCTATGGGTACTGCAATGGAAAGAGTTAGGATTTTAAGTAGACTCAGAGAGAAGGATATTCAGTTTCCTTCTGAATTTACAACATCTCGATATGATACAGAAAGAACTATAGTCAGAAATCTGCTGGACCATGATCCCAAAAAGAGACCTTCAGCTCGTGATTTACTGGATTCGATGTTGATCCCAGCACCCCAAAAAGATGAACTTGTGAGAGAAACTTTACAAAGTATCATAGACACCCAAAGAGACTCTCCTTGGATGAGTCAAGTCTATGCCGCTTTATTTGAACGAAAAATGGACGATGCATCAATGTTTCTTTATGACAAGTTTAAAGTGTCAAATCTCAAAACTGCTAGTGACTATGTTTTGTATAATCAAATGGTTGATCAAATATCACAAGTTTTTATGATTCATGGTGCAGTTGCAATTGACGACAGGCCAGCATTGTTTCCTCTTTCTCCTTACTATGAGACGAAAAACCTGTTCAAAGTTATTGATAGTAGCGGGTCTGTGGTACAATTACCTTACGATTTGACATTGCCTTTTGCCAGGAAAATTGCTGAGACCCCTCCTCCTTTCCAAAAATGCTATACCTTTGGATATGTTTTTAGAGCTGATGAGAAGTTTAAGGGAACAAGTTCTGCACCCAAAAAGTACAGAGAATTATCATTTGATATAGTATCTAGTTCAGCTGCTGATTCGGATTTTCATGAGGCTGAAGTTATCGAAGTTATGGATGAAGTTATAAATACATTCCCTGGCATCAAAAACGACTCTATCTCAATCTGCATTAACCACTATGACGTGCTTTTCTACATTTTACGGCATTGTTCGTTTAGAGATCACCAATGGACATCAGCTTTAACTTTGTTAGGTCAGTATGGTCTAGGCCCTGCTAATCCTGCTGTTAAAAAAGAACTAATCAACGATTATTCATTATCATCAACTGCTCTTAATGAATTAGAGTCTTTTGGATTCCGAGACTTCATTGATAAGGCAGAATACAAACTAATGAAACTAATTGGTAACACCGATGTCCCCAAGAGTTTCAAAGACGGGATTGCTAACATCCGTGCAGTTATATCATATCTAAATCAGTTAGGATTTACCAAACGAATCTACTTCTCACCAATGAGCCATTACAATCCAAGATTCTATAAGGGAGGCTTAATGTTTCAGATGGTAATTGAAGACAAGAAGAAAACGCTTATTGCTGCTGGCGGACGGTATGATAGACTTGTCAGGAGTGTTGGAAGCGTAAATTTGAACAGCAATCCGGTCCATGCTGTAGGGTTCACTATGCCATCTGATAGATTGATAGAGTTCTTGATGAGCTATAGAGACTCTGCAGCCAAAAAAGGTCCATCTAAAAAATTCCTTATTGATAAAATACAGAAAAGAGAGGGACTTTATACGTTTGCACCTCGGTATGATGTTCTTGTTGCCAGCTTCAAAGGCTCATCATCTACTAAAATCATGTGCTTGCAAGTTCTCAAGATGCTATGGAAAAGTCAAATCAGAAGCGATTATAACAAAAACTGCATCTCTACGGATGAACTAGTTGCCATTGCCGAGTCGGACAAAGCCCAGGTTATTGTTTTGGTCAAACCTCAATCTAGTTACTCAACAGCATCAAACTTCAAACCTTTGAGGTTGAAAGTTTTACACCCAACTCGATTTGATCAAGATTTGTTACTGGAAGATCTGGTTCCTTTTTTGAAAAGCAATCTCACATCATCCGAAAAAGCTGTGCAAAGAGCTACCGCTGCCCCTGCAAACCCCACTATTTCAGCACCTCCAACTCCACTCCCAGCTGTGGAACTGGCGTCTCCAGGGACACCAATCTTAGAATCTCAAATAACACAGTTCCCGGAAACAGGAAGACAGAAAGGCGGGAAAAAGAATAAATGGAGATTGACACAAGCTGCTGGTGCAGCTCGTGCAGCTCTCCTGTCGCAAATACAGTCTAGTCCAATATACACATTGGACTTGAAGGAAGAAGTTTTGGACGTCATCATTATGACTTCTCCGACGTCAGCTGAAGAATGGAAAAGAAGAGTGGTCGGACTGTCGCCAAACCAGAAAGCTTACATTTTAGAGGTACAAACTTGCATGGGTAGAGAGGCTGGAAGAGGGACTAAGTCGTTGTTGCTGTACTCGACAAAAAGTGATAGAATGTGGATATACGAGTTGGAGAAATGGAATTAGATTCCCTCGCAATCAAGATTATACAGCACACCTACAATAAACTAAACTGCACTGTAAATAGGAATGTAGCATTTGAATAAAGTATGGAAAAAACGTTTTCGATTCGACTAATGATAGCCTATAAAATTTAAAGACCAGACTACAGAAAATGAACTGAGGTTTCGTGTTTTTGTAAACAACTACATATTATAGTATGAAGACGTGAAAATCTATTGCAAAAATTTTAACTAAAATTGCTTAATGCTTAGCAACAACACCAGCACTATCAGCAATCTCCAGAATATGTTTCTTATAGTCGTAGATAGTACCATTGAATTTCTTGACACTTCCACTTTCCGAGACCCAGATTTCGTTTGATACCCTACTAATCATAGAAACATCGTGCGAAACCATCAAAATACCACCCTTGAAGTTCTTCAAAGCATCAGCCAACGCGTCCAAACCGGCAATATCCAAGTGATTCGAAGGTTCATCAAGAATAAGAATATGAGGGTTCGACAAAGAAAGGCACGCAAATGCAACACGCGATTTCTGACCACCGGACAATAGTTCCATCTTTTGAAGACCCAAAGTACCCGTGATACCGAAGGAACCAAGATGGCGTCGATATTCTTCCTCGGTCTTACCAGGGAAAGTTTTAGCCATCCAACCAACAGCAGAAAGATTTAGGTCCATACCATCGACGTGGTGTTGAGCAAAGTAACCAATACGCAAACGAGGGTTACGCGAAACTTCACCTGTAGTGGGCCTATTTTGCTCAGTAAGAAGCTTAAGCAGTGTGGTCTTACCACAACCGTTAGCACCCACTAATGCAATACGTGATGACATGCCAATATCTAGATCCACATCCTTCATGATAATCTTATCAGGTGTGTAACCGAACGAACAGTTTTTGAGCTGGATAATAGGAGGCGATAACTTTTCGGGGTCTGGGAAACTGAATGAAATAGCCTTTTCTTCCTCTGGAGGTTCGAGAATGGGCAACTTCTCAAGTTTCTTGATACGTGATTGGGCTTCCGAGGATTTGGCTGCGTTATATCTGAATTTATCAATAAACGTTTGAAGATGTTTTCGGTATTCCATTTGGTTCTCATATTCACGGATGGCATTTTTACGACGCTCTTCTTTAGTTGCATAGAAGGAGTCGAAGTTAGCACCCCTATAGTAATCAAGACGTTCTGAGTGCTGGTAAATAATATCGGTCGCGACTTCGTTCAGGAATGCACGATCGTGGGATACGACCAAAACGGTGGAAGGGTAGGATTGTAAGTAGTTCGACAGGTATGTGATGGATGGAACATCCAACATATTTGACGGTTCATCTAATAACAGTAAGTCTGGCTTACAGAACAAAGCACGAGCCAAGGAAAGACGCATTCTCCAACCACCAGAGAACGAGTTTGTTGGTTGTCGTTGGGCTTCTTTGGAGAAACCAAGACCGAATAAAATGGATGCAGCTCTACCTTCGGCTTTGTCAGATTCAATTTCTGACAGTTTGTTGAAAATATCATTAAGGTGGCCATCGAGTTCAGAACGTTCATCATCAAGTGCCCTGGTTTCCATAGAATCATCAGATCCTCCAGCAGCAATGATGGCTTTGTATTCTTCATCAAGTTCGTTAAGTCTAGTTTGAATCCTGTCTTGTTCCTTCAAAAGATGCTTTCTCCAAACATCGGCATCAAGAACACTTTGAAGAGCAAGAGTTTCGTCACCACGAATTTCTTGTTCCACATGGAGAATAGTCAAATGCTTGGGGACAGCAAGCTCTCTTCGAGAAAGAGCTCTGAGAAGAGTAGATTTACCAATACCGTTTTGACCGATAAGACCGTATCTGTGGCCATAAGAAAGTGTAAGAGTAGTATTTGAAAGCACACGTTGTCCAGCACCGACATACAGATCAAAGTTTTCAATCTTAATGTCTTTAGATTTACCAGCAGCTGATCCAGTAAGGTCCAATGGATTGACAGTGAGGAAGAAAGAGTCGTAATCTTCTTTGACGTCTTCTCTTAATAACCTCGAGGCTTCGTATTCCACGGTCTTCATTTCTCGCTTGGCCAGTTTTGCTGCAATCTTCTTCTCCGCCTTCTCCAACTTCTTTTTATCAACCCGAGACTCAACCTTTCTACCCGAAAGCAACTCCAAGTCTGTAGAATTGCCCATGGATCCCAAAGCAAGAGCGTTTTGGCGTTGTGCGTTACGCAACGTAGATTGATCAATTTTTCTTTGCGACATGTCCACATTTCCCTTTGATTGAGAAAGAGTTGTCTTTTGGATGTTTTCCAGTTCTTTGCTCATGGTAGTTTTCAGTTTTTCGATAGCGCCTTTATCAGCGCCAGCATTGAGCAATAACGTGCTAACAAAGTTGATTTCATGATTCAGATCGACGGAACTGGCGGTGAATGGGTCGGAAGTGTTGTCCACAACAAATTTCACATAACCAGCTGCATATTCAGAAACAACACTGTCGATAGCTGGCGCAGCTTGTCTGACTTGTGAAAGTAAGGTGGCCATTCTTTAGATATGTATAAATTAATAAACTGATAAAGTCAATTGAAAGGATTGAAAAACTATTGAAGTCCCTACAGACATCAAAATACCTGCTTGAAAAGTTTCGTTACTTTGTCATTTCCACGTGAGAGTTAGCTAGAAGTGCATATTTAGCAAAGTAGTAAGTAGTATACTATAAATTTTAAGTGGCAACAGTAACAACGCCATTTTCTAGGTAATATTTCTCTTTCTCCTTTGCGGTAATTTAAGCTATGTTGATTTACTTCTCCACATTTATCTTTATGTGATCGCGTTAAGATCGAGTAAGTCGACTTGAAATTCATAGAAAGCGTTGACATATCATGCCTGCATATCCAAATAGACTTCACAACCAGAGCAAGAAGTATATGCTGATACCTCTGGTTTTTCTATTACTAGTATTGTTTTTTATTCACAAATCTATATACCAAGAAGAGCTTTTCCAACCAAACTCGATAATTGAGGATTTTGAAGTACCCGACAATGAACCGCACTTGGCTGAAAAAGTACCAGAACCTTCAAGAAGTACTACCGAGTCGAAGAAAGGTAACAAAAATAGGAAACAACAGTCTGCAAGCAAGAATAGGCTTGAGGATTGTGATCCATTCAGTGGGCCAGGCTACTATACCCCTCCTGTGACACCCGACCTCCAATTTAAGTCGCTCACAGAATGTCAGCCAATCATACCGAGTCTCATAACTCAAATTGTCGCTGGAACCAAAGACAGTATAGGAATTGACGCTCTGCGGAATAAAACAGCGTTGCTGGTTGGTGACTCAGTTGACAGAACAATAGTTGAAGCACTGTGCACTAAACTGGAAGGAAGCCTGAAAATCACTGAACAAGATTCATTAGGAAATAAGGAAGTTGAGAAGGAAACAGGCAAAGATCTATCTGGGGGATTTCCAAGAGCGTGCTATATTGAAAATCTCGATTTATGGATTGGGAACTTTTTCTTTTATGGGTTTGACGAAACTGATGATTTATGGAACGACAAAAACACTTATTTAAAACCTGGAAATTACGAACAGAGGTTGGAACTTTTGAAAAAAGCTATTAATGATTTTGATCGAAATGTGGACCTGGTAACTGTTAACATGGGACTATGGGAACTGGCACGCTTTGACCGCCTAGAATCTAAAGAAAGTACAAAGGAATCAACTGCTCTTACGTCGGAGAAAGTCACAAGCTACAAGGCAAATATGGAGTGGTTCAAAGATCAATTGTCCAAGATTTTTGATGTCAAGAAATTGGTGTATAGAGGAATGCATTATCCTTATCTTACCACTGGACCTTTCTTTTCAACTCCGTCCACGACTAACAGGAAACACAAGTTTGCGTCGATAAAGGTGACGCAGTTGAACGAAGTCGCGGAAAGCGTATTTTCGAGATTCTGGCCAGTGGGTAGATTGATACGTGATTTGCCAGTACAGGAGTACATGGTGGATGATTTACATTTTAACACGAATGGCTTGGGTATTTGGGGTAATGGATTGCTTGAATATATTGCTAGATCGTGACAATATAAATAATGAATAAATTGATATGGGGAACGTACTGTACGTGCTGCCCGATAACGATTATAATAAATATATATTAATATGGAAGGAATGTACCCTGTTTGAAGAAGTCGCAATAGTGTGTTAACTAGACCTAGATCTTAACGCTATTGCTATCCCCAATATTTTCCAGGATGAAGAAGAAAACAAACCAAGCATACAAAACGTAGCTGAGAGTGTAATCATGAAGCATTCTCAAAACCCTCTACATGAGCGAAATCTAAAACAGATTTGCATAAGTAAGAGAGCAAGAGAATGCGTCAGTTGTTATTTGCAAGTAGACACATCGATAGCTCATGGAAGAGAATGACCTGTTAAAAGGGCGAGTTCATCGACTTAATTGACTTGCATTGTAAGCTGTGTTGAAAGTAAGCTACTACATGAGCGGAATGTGAAATGTTGGTTTCAAGGAATGTATTGAGATATTGCGTGTACAGAAGAGTTTATTGCCGAATCACTGCATTATATAGCACATCACTAAATAGACATCTGGTTGATTGTTCAAAGGAGAAAGAATGCAAATACTGAAGGATCTAAACGTCTATGAGAGAAGGAAATGAAAGAATCAACATGAAAATCTGCAAGAAAAAACTTGTGAAAAATTTGTGTTTCCATGCCCTGGGCGGGGGCATCGAAATCTTTGCTTTGCAACTTAAAACTCCAACATCAGCTCCAAGTCATAAGTCATAAGTCAAAAAATAGAAGTACTAGAAACGGCTAACAAAGGGCACAAGTTTCTTTTCCGAAATCAATATGCACGATAAATAAGCTTTTTACGTAAGGTACTGTAGCATGTGCCAAAAAAATACAAATACAGTAACCTACCTCTTTGTATCGTATTTGTGCTACCAATCCTGTACTTGAATTGAATGCGCGCCCCAGCAATAGATTCTATCAAAAGCCACAACCGTGAACGAACAGTGTATGGCCCAAACTCCAATACCCGAATTTGTGACCTTAGTAGTTTAGAAGAAGGAAAAAACCACTGTCGGTTTATACGAGCTCAACTGTCAGAGACTGAGAGCGCTCTGAAGGTCTGCGTACTTCTTGCATTACAAGTAAATACTGTACTGTACATGATAAAATAACTAATTGAATTGAATACATCAGCAGTTGCCCTTTTGTTGTTCGTTTGGACATTTCTTTATTCAGGTTAATTTGGTTCTTGTTCAGCTCTTAGATGGGGGTGGTCTGACCACCATGATTTCTTGGAAATCGATATACAGACACTTTATATAACCAATCTACCTACATTCAAAACCGCCCGTACTATTCCATTCTCAACCACGATCATTGTTCAGTACGAAACCTTTCCATACATAGGCTATAGCTAATCGATATTGATCTAGCCTTGCTGGTTCCACAACAATGAAAGTATTCCCGCATTGAGAGTTGGTACAAAATTCCGCCGTGCTTTGACTGTCAGCTTTTTATTGTTGCTAAGTAGTCAAGCTTAGGTCAATTGGTTGAAAGAACTTTGTAAGTTACAAAAGCCTGTGGCAGCACCTGGAGAGCTTTGTTATTGGATGGTAAATCCCTCTGGAATGGTAATGAGCATGAACCTAATACACGTATTGGATTATGTAGCACACACATGTCTTCCATATACCACAATATTATAAGTTAAACCGCAATCGATTTCTTTTTTGGTTATGGTTAGTTCTCCTTCGGTATCTGAACACATCCCCGTAACAAAAGATATAAATACATCACTGTTTTCTGCTTTAATTTATTTTCACCTAATTTCCTTCTTTTACTTATAGCAACTATTAATACTATTCGCGAGAAAGAAACCCCTCCTCCTTAACCGCAAATCAAGCAACAATCATGACCTTATCTAAACAAGTTTCTTCCGGCCAACTTCTTTCGTCAATTGCATCCGAAAGCCCTGGCAATTCATCCGACTACAGAACAGGCTCGGCTGTGCAATACAGCAGTCCCTACGTTTCCAAATACGCAACGGCACCAATTCCTAAATTCCGCATTCCTCAAAACGGGACAAAATCAGAGTCAGCTTATCAATTGATTCACGATGATCTCGAACTTGACGGCAAGCCTGCTTTGAATTTGGCATCGTTCGTCAACACATACATCGATCCTCACGCTGAGAAACTTGCTATTGAAAATATCAACAAGAACTTGGCTGACAATGACGAGTACCCAGCTTTGTTGTCAATCCACGAAAGATGTGTTTCGATTCTATCCCATTTATGGAATGTACCTGATGAATATACCGGCGTTGGTACTGCTACAACTGGTTCGTCTGAAGCAATCCACTTGGGAGGTTTGGCTATGAAACGCCGTTGGGAAGCCAAGAGAAAAGCTGCCGGAAAACCTTATGACAAGCCTAACATTCTTATGGGAGCAAATGCACAAGTCGCCCTTGAAAAGTTTGCCCGCTACTTTGACGTTGAACCCCGTATTATTCCAGTCTGTGAGACCAGCCGATACACCCTTGATATTTCAAAAGTGAAAGAGAACCTTGATGAAAACACAATTGGTATTTTTGTGATTTTGGGATCTACTTATACCGGACATTATGAGAACGTGCAGGGTGTATCAGATATCCTTGATGAGTTCGAGAAGGAGACCGGCAATGATATTCCTATTCACGTTGATGGTGCCTCTGGTGCTATGGTTGCACCATTTGCTCACCCCAGCCATGTCTGGGACTTTAGAATTCCCAGAGTCAAGAGTATCAACACATCTGGCCACAAGTTTGGTCTTGCTACAGCCGGTCTAGGTTGGATTATCTGGAAAGATGTCAAGTTCCTTCCTGATAACCTTGTTTTTGTACTTAAGTATCTTGGAGGAGATGAGCGGTCTTACACTTTAAATTTTTCACGTCCTGGGTACCCAGTTATCCACCAATACTACAACTTTGTAAGTTTTGGATACGAAGGTTTCAAGAAGATACACTCAAGTTCTCTTGCAAACGCACGACTTTTGAGTAACTTTTTGGAGGCAACAGGCTACTATGAATGTGTCAGTGACATCCACAGACCTTCAGGAGAGTTTGGGTACAAAGGGGCAGGTTCTCAACCATTCAATAAAGATGCGGACCCTGAACTCTATAACGTTGGCCTGCCCGTTGTTGCTTTCAAATTTACTGAAGACTTTAAAAAGCAGTACCCCGCAATTCCACAAAGTGCAGTTGCTACTTTACTGAGAGTCAAAGGCTACATTATCCCCAATTATCCACTTCCTCCAAGTGCATCTGACATTGAAATTTTGAGAGTTGTAGTTAGAATCTCTTTGGAAGTTGACTTGCTTGACCGACTTATGGCAGATATTGTATCAGTCACTAACCGATTGATCATGACTTCTAATGCAGCGGGTGCAGACGGAACCAGTCTTAAGGACGCTATTTTGACGCTTGTCAGTTCGCCCAATGTTGAAATTGAGGACGAACATGAGTGGAAGGAAGCTGACTTTGAAAAAACCAGAACTACTACTCGGACTAAACACAATACCGTTTGTTAGTTTGGCTTTACGAAAAAGTGTGTTATTCTTTCAGATGAATGGCTTGACATTTACAATCAATAAATACCACGTTATGTATATTATCCATGTATGAAGTATTTCCATATAATTTCACGAAAAGAATTTTTTTTTAAATAACGGAGTGTTTTGTCTACAATTGAGGATTATCCTATGTTATAATGTAATTTGTTACTCAGTGTGAATTAAGGACCTGCATCTTAGATGAAAACTCTTTCTAACCCATCCAAACCCAAATTATGAACAATAGGAGGTCTCTTCATTAAGATAAGAGGCACAGATGTGAGTGAAGTTTATCTAAATACCACTTTGGAAAAGTGTTACCGAAGAATCTAAGAGGATAATTTCGAATCTGTGAGGTTCAAGTAAGGTTCATATTATAACAGACGACGTTTCAGTAGATACCTAAGCATATTAACGATCATTTAGGTATCCATGCTAGTGTATGTTTCTTGTATAAAAATACAGCTCACTTCTAATAAAAATCAAACAAACAATGCAAAGTTTAGTATATACAGCGATCCAAACAAATCTATAGACACCAGACCAGAACAGTTCAGAGCGAGTGGATCATGTCACTTTAAACAAGCAGAATCAGACAATCGACTCCGTTTGATTCTTCTGATTTTCCACAAATCTCGGCATGTTAATCACTCTGCCTACTTCCTTATTTTCTTCAATTGTTTCAACGTCTATCACTACCGCATTCGCATTCTCCTCGTCTATTTCCTTTTGCACTAACCTTTTGAAAAGCGGAACAAACAGCTGAGCCATAACAATCTGCTGCCCTTGAAACAATGCCAACGGTATCGATACCCTTCCAATTAGGTCTGGACGGCCCAGGTATTGTGCGTTGATTAGAGGGACGCCCAATACAACTGTTTTGGAAGCTCCACAGTATACTATAGCGACCGTATCTTTACGATCAAAATAAAAACTGGAGAAAAATGCGTATAGCCAGGTTAGTCCGCGCGGCACGGAGTTGGACTCTAGCCGACGTCGGAAGTAAAGACTCGAAGGGCATCTTGCCAGAAAGTAGCATATCAACATGAAAGTTATAAACAACCCAATATTGAAGAAAAACACAAATATAACGGTCGCTTTGGGGACCGATTGGAAAGCGTTCTGATGGAAAGAGGTCGAAAATGTGGTCCACAGAAGCAATATCAAACAGAGCTGACTGATTTTGCTAAGCTTGAACTTGGTACACACCCATGCCACCTGTATCGGCCAAACACCTCTTATGCACTGTCCAACAATTAACGGTAATATCACCGAGAGACTCAAGTGCTTCAACACCTGCACATACAGTTTCGAGAACGACGCACCCAACGCCGGATTCCCGTATTCAAACCCTGACCCTTGAGCCATGAACATCTGGACCAGCGACGGAGTCAGAAACGCGCCAGCCACGTTCCCGATCAGCACCTCTATAACCGCCAGTGACGCATTGCCCTTTGCAGTTTTAGTCATTACGACATTCGAAGACACTGTTGTCGGCGTGCATCCCAGAACAATGTACCCTGCGAGAACGTAAGGATCAATGGACGGATCGGCCGCTTTACGAATGGCCTGCGCAAACGCAAAGATTATGGTCGGGGTTATGAGGAACGACAGACTCTGTACGAGCAGGTGGCCGCGCCAGTTGAGGGCCATGAGCCATAGCGTGCGGGTTGACGTCGTGAACCCGGTGACAAGGAATATGAATGCGACGGCGCCGTAGTCGATGCTGTACTCGGACCGTATGATTCCACCTGTGCTGGCGACGTTCGGGAACAAGTGCGCGAGGAGTATGGCGATGCCGATGCCAAATAGCATCCAATGCTGGAGGATTGGGGCGAGGTATTTTGTGATGGGTTTCATTGATTGAAGGAGGGAACGGCGTATGTAACTTAGTTGGCGATGGAAATTTGGAATTGGAGATCATCTGTGGACTTTATTATAAATAAACTTCGAGGTCGGGAAGTCTCGAGGAACTATTTGTGACTAATAGTTTCAGATCAGGTTCACGTCTGGTTACACAAGCCACATATAGTTGAGAAGTTCGGGAACGAATATTTTTCGGTATGGAACGAATCTATTAATTTTTGTAATTTTTGTATGAATATCGATACGTCTAGAACTCGGATCGAGAAGAAAATACGCTAATATTTGGACGATCATGGGATAATTTGATATGCACATAGAATACACGAGCCGTACTATTTGTACATGATGTTTTTACTTCACGTATTGCTTTTACTTTCAAGTACACCGTCTGTAAAATTCAGGAACACGTCCTTCCACCAGCAGTTATTTTTAATGAGAGATATTCAATTGCAAACCGATAACATGTCTGGAGTTTATATTAAAAATTTGTTGTTGGAATTACAATATTACTATGATTCAGATATTTAACTTACACAGTGATCTTATTTGGAGATATTAAAACAACATGGGATATTCGGAGATGTTATCACCACCGTAAATTCTTTCATGATTTGAAAGACTAAGAAGTCAACAACGCACTTTGATGGCGCTCCTTTCTTTCTTGCTGCGTCTCTACTTCAGTAACCACCAAAGCCCCGACCACGAAATTGAAAATATATAATCCAGCCGCACGGTTCCCACCTCCCACCAAGTAAGTACCTTAAGTTCACCACAACACCCAGAAAAAAGGGTTAGGTTTCCACTCCAAAAACCTACACCTAACATTTTTTCTTTCCACCCTCTCACCCGTGAAAACATACACATATCGATATACATACAAACAATGAGCACGGCCATTTTCGAATCTTCCAGCAGTACGACCGTTTCGGAGCCTCTAGAGCTGGTTCGACTGTCGCTCGACGAGATTGTGTACGTCAAACTGCGTGCCGACCGCGAGCTGCGAGGACGTTTGCATGTAAGTACGAGATATTTTTTGACCCGGGAAGAGGAGACTGTGAGGGTGTGGTTGTGACCTGTCACAAGGGTGATTTTGAGTCTGCATAACTAACGTTTTTGGATAAGGCTTATGATTCGCATTGTAATATGGTGCTGAGCGATGTGGAAGAGACAATTTATGAGTACGAGGAAGATCAGGAACCGAAGGTGAGTAGTATATTTGTGTGAGATGACTTTTTGAGCGACGGCGTACTAACGTGGGGTTTTTGAAGGTTATAAAAAAGAGGTACGAGATGCTGTTTGTGAGAGGAGATAGTGTGATTTTGATCAGTCCACCGACCAGTAGCTAGGGAAGGAAGAACAAAAGAACGAGGTTATGAATTTTTAATGTGTATATCTTTATTATATTTGAACAAACGAAAAGTAAAACCAGAATCCAACAATGCTAATTGAAGTATCCATCTACAATTGTCAATAGTAATGTTTGGAGAAGAAGAACGCTGTCTATTTGCAGATCAATTCGATTTCTATCGTACACCGATATCACCAGCTTATGTACATTTTCCAACCATGCAAAGTTCAATAAGTAATCCCTGTTATGTTATGTTGTTACCATGTTATATTGTGCCCCAGTACTTGTAAGTGCAGTACCAAATATCAATGTTCCCAGGACACCACTGTCTTGAACCAAGAGCATCAAAAATAAATAGACGAAACCCTTCCAAACCCGAAATGCAAGCCGGAATCTAACACACACAGCCCAAGCTCTTTCCTCTTACCCATACCACTCCTCGAGTGCCTTTCCAAACTTCAAGCCTTCTTCTCCTTAGTACCTGAAAAAAACGCCAGTTTAATCATTTTTGTGAACCAAAATAAATTCAACGCATTCAGCGCCAGATTCGCGGCCATGACCCCAGCCGCAACCCACCACGGCAACTCCCTCACCTTCCACAAGTCTGCCATGACCCATCGTGCCTGGTACAGCCCCCACACAATTCTGGCCCCCAAAAACGATGCCAGCAAACACACCCCATTTGCGACTCTCCACGTTTCCAACCACCCCTTCTCACCGCTTTCTGCTTTAGAAGCACCGCCGCTCATTCGCGGGTGGTTCATAATGAACCAGTTGACATTCAAAAATGGAGTCGACATCTCAAACACCAAAAACCTCGGACAGTAATAAACCAGCGCCGGTCGCATTCCCTGCACAAACACAAAACTGGCCATCACACCGTGGAGCAAGAACCCGACACCGAACCAGCGCACGTAGTAAAGCGATACCACCGTGTCCCATAAAAAGTACCCGAGTGCGAGCGCGGCCACGTCTGCGGTGCCCCTGTCGTAGCCCAGAATGCGGAGCTCCGGGGTGCTGGCGAGTGCAGAGGTGTCGCAGCAGAAGGATTTGTAGAGGACGAGGGTGGACTGGACCATTGACACAACGTGGATGTGGAAATCGGGCTTTTTCTTGGTGGACAACTGAGAGAAATAGTGCGGGAAGAGGCGTGGGGAAATGTAGCTGGAGGCGAGGAAGAGGGATTCGTAGAGGAACGAGGCAAGAAGGACTTGCGGGAGATGGGCTCCCAACATGGTGTAAGATTCGAGCATGTTGATATATAGTGATTATTCGTTTTTCTTTTGGTTTTAGTTCGATGCTGATAACAATGAAATATTTAAGCGATAGAAAAAGGGGAAAAGAGAAAGAGCGAGTAGAGGACACAGTTAAATACAAAGGATGTTTTCTAGAAGGCGAAGAAAAACGTCTATTTATAAACTGTCATATATGTGTATGATACTAGAAAGACTAGTGCTAGTTCGAGTTGAACTGTTCAAGTTGGAA
The DNA here is from genome assembly GCA_030563945.1 of Geotrichum australiense. NCBI lineage: Eukaryota > Fungi > Ascomycota > Dipodascomycetes > Dipodascales > Dipodascaceae > Geotrichum > Geotrichum australiense. The sequence continues at coordinate 52,807 of JAJMKR010000030.1, read as the reverse complement.
AATATGAAAATTTAATGTATTGTTATTATACTGATATTAATGTGAATGGAAATCTGTCAAGACTCGAAAGGCTTATTTGGATTTGTGGGAATTTTGGGGAATTCACACCCTAGCCTCAACCTAAAGTTTAACCTTATTTGTATAACTGCAGTCTGCAAACTGAGAATTTCATTAATCTAGACTTAGTAGATTAGCATTTCGTACTTGGGAGAGAATATTTGGAGCTTTGGAAAAGTGAAATATTCAAGATAGTTATCCCGACTATGGCTCGGCTCGCAACTTCTTGCTCGAATCATTATCATCGTTTTGTACAAAAAATAGTTTGTAGGTCTGACGATGAAGATATATATAGTTTTTATCGAGCTCTACATTTTTCCTGAATGGCCTACGGATGCTCTCTATAGTCTTGATATACCCAATTTTTGCAGTTCATTAGACCTGGATTAATACTAATCTACACTAATCAACTTGAATAATAATAATAATAGCTACGCTCTCATTTTAAAATCAAGCTAATGATGAACAAAAAACTTCAAATCGAGATCTAATTGAAAGAACGTGATAATTCATGAAAATTAAAGGCGCCATACCGTTTTACCATGATAATCGTATATAACTGCAACTCATCAACATAACAAACTCAAAATCATATCGCTTTTTGACGAATGACTCCTGTATAATTCTGTTCGTCTAGTGTCTGAAATAATCATCCTCCATAACCTTCTTGTAATCAGCTCTATCAAGCGACTTCACAGCAACCTTGATATCCGTCTTGATGTCTTCAATCAAAGCCTCGACCGACACATAGTCCAGCTCCTCACGAATATATCCAAGCACCACAAACCGAATTTCCGCCCCATAAAACGATTCCTTAAAGTCGTGAATAATATGAATCTCCGCAGAGAGCTCCTTGTTCTGGAAAAAAGGGTTCATGCCAACACTCATAACCATAGGAAGCACCTTCTTGTCCTCGTCAGTCAGCTTTGTTCCAAACGTGTAATCAATCTTTCTATCTGCGGCTGACGCAGGTGCCTCTGGCGGCGTGCGACTTTCAGAAGGACCAACTTGCGCGTATCCGTAGTAAATTCCGGTATCATAGCCCTTGCTTGCCTTGATCTCGGAGAGAATCGAGGTGTAGGCGGACCTGGGGATGTTGGCAGTGGGGATTCCCAAATCAGCCGACCCACGACCGAAACCTGCAATGACCGATGTCTTGGGAGAAAACAGAGGGTAGGGTGGTTCGGGGGAATCGGGACCAACGATTTCAGGGCGGTTTTGACGGCTCATTGTATTCTATATATGTGTATTCTTTGTTGACTTCTTTGATGACTCGTAGTTTTCTAATCGTACGATGGATTGCAATGCAGAACTGGTAATAGATATGAAAAACAGTTGGTATTGAATAAGATGTAGCAAAAGATCTAAGACTGAAATAAATTTCAAAAGAGTTTTGAATTCTCTATGACTTTTTATAAACAATAGATAAATTATTGATAAACCGTTACAACTACGCAAAGATCGGAATCTCAAAGTTGTCAATTTAGTGTTAGAGATGATGATTAAGTGATTACAAACATTTTTGAAAAAAGCATTAAATAAACAATGACTAAAAACTAGCAAAAGGGAAGAAAAAACAAAAGCCTCAGTCAGAAATTTGATGAAGTGGATGATATTGTAGCAAGCGACAATGCGGCCTGAACGTCGGATACAGACACTCGCGGGACCTTCCCTATTTCGCGAGTTTTCCTGCTTACAATCCGAATGAATTTCTCCTCGTCAATCTTGATCCCACTAGCCTGATAACTTTCGACTATTTTCTGTACATTTATCGGATTTAAGAACCCCGGGAATAAAGTGTCATCCTCAATTTTGCCCTCCCAAGTAGACAAATTATAGCTCAGTCCCAAACGCAAAACCGTCATGCACCGGTCGACTATTTCCAAAAGTAACCCCATGTCCCCTCCTGTGGATCTTCGGTAGTACTCTTCTAGGCGGGATTCAATTTCCAATGTTTTTTCGTCCACGAAGAGCTCAAGTAATGCAATTAGGTCGGCCCGAAATAAACGCTCCGAAAACTGGTTTTCCGTAAAATTTGATATTGGTATGGCGGGTTGGACGTTACCGGAGAGAATGTCGAGTGCAGAGGCTTTCAAACGTTGGTATTCTAGTGAGTGTTGGTATGACTGAGAGGATGTAAGTAGAGAAGGTGTTGGAGACGAGTTTTGCTGTGGCGCTCCAACAGATGATGCTGGTGAGTCAGATGCTGAGTGTAACATGTTGTGATATGGATGCAGTGATTGCTCTATTAGGTCTTCTGGGAAATCCCTTATGAACCCATTAGTGTCGATTATGCTCTCCGTCAGTGGTTCCATTTTAATCCCTTCCATACTTTCTACCAGATCAGAGACCCCACCATGCCCGCGACTAGATTCCAATTGATTTACAGACCCAGATGGACTATGTTCTTCGTATTTCGATGATTGTTTATCACTTTCTTCAGCAACCAGGGCCATGTATTTGTCAAACTTCACACCTGCAAAGGCAAACATTTGCATCCAATCCTCTCTCCCTTCCTTCACAGCCATTTCGACACCCTGCTCATAAAGCTCAGTGAATACGGTCTTGATCCCAGCAAGAGCCGAATCCAGCACTTTTACTTTTGATTGTAGGCTTGTTATAGTAGTTTCTTTCCTGAGACGGTAGGTTCTTTGCGCCAGTCGGACCTGCTCACGTCGTCGTTCAGTTTGGGCTTGTAAAGTTCGACTGATCCGGGGCCTGCCTCTTTTTCCTTTTGCTTTTTGAGGTAGCTGGAGGTTTGTGTTTTCTGTCATATTTATGATCATGAGTGCGTTTGGGTGATATGTGTGTGCCGGAATAATTACAGAAGAAGAAATAAAAAAAAAAAAAAAATGAAAGAATAAATAAAAATAATTATAAAAAATAAATGTTTTGTAGAATTAAAAAATAAAAAAAATTAATAATAACTAAAAAAATTATCTCGAGACAGACAGAGATTGCCGACTATATATATTTATATATACAAATTGTCGATTAGTACAGATTTGAACACTGACAGAACCGAGGGAGCGGATCCAGTAGAAATTTTTGTTGTGTTTTCTCCCAAATCCAAGTTCTAAGTCACATTCGGTAACCAGCTTAAATATTTTCTCCAAGTTCCGAACGCAGGACCGAAAATTATTGACTGTACTAGCGATGATCTTCACAGCCCTCAAGCTCAACGATAATGCAAGCGGGAGAGAGCGCATTTTAGGAATCTGATCTACAGTCATACAAACAATAATAACATTGAAGGTGACTTCGAGGGCCTGGAATTTGACCATTGGTTGCTCTAACTCGACTGGACTTACGGAGATGACAGTAATTTCGAGAATCTGATGAACCTTTTTGTTTTGATTTGAATCAAGATTTCCATCATTTCTGTGAGTTTGAAGCTTTTTGGCTTTTTGGCTTTCTGGCTGCGCAAAGTCAAGAATTGTGTATTGAAGCTTAATTTTAGTTCCATTTATCCTCCCGATTCTATTTGTTCAGTCAATAAGTAGTTATTGCTTGTTCTGTCTAATTTCAGATTTTTACTTTTTTCTTTCAACGGTTCCGTAGTGCAACTGTGGACCCTTGACAGGTCAAAACCAAAAAAATATACTTCATTACTACAAATTTCATAGATAAGAGGAGCAACTCTTCTGCAATTGCTGAATTATAAATAACCTTGCTATTTCCTCAACCCCGAAAGAAATTAAAAGGTTTGGCATTTATAACGCTTTTCGAACCAAAAAGTAAAAAATTGTCGGACGCACAAAATTCCCGAAGCCGTTCGATGTTAATCCGAAGTCCTCCAATCAGCCAGTAGTTTGTATACAAACCTTAAAATACAGTGAATGGAAAATATTACTCAACGTCAGAAGCTAAGTACCCATACACACAAGGCTACCACCATAGTAACCACTCACAAGCAACAGGAGGATTTGACTAGAATTTTAGGACCAGGATCAAACCATTGTTGCGAGCCGGGGGCATAAACCGAAAGCCTAAACTAAAAAGGGGGACTTCGGAAAGGAAATAAAAAAAATAACGTCTGTTATAAAATTTGCGTGGTCAGAACATTATTAATACTATTAATTTCCACTTCGTTTCTAGATCTCACTCACACTAATAAAACGTTACGCTTTATAGCCCGCTATTACAAATACCACTAGAGTAGGGCATGACTTTCAAGCGACAAGTTCACATACGGCGTGTGCCATCATTTCCAGAGATAGTTTACACAGAAACTTATGTATGCATCTAAAGAAGATACATATTAGCGGGAAAGATTTGCAAGAAACTTTTTTATGCTTCAGATGGACCAAAAATGAACAAACAACAAGAAGCTAAAAAGTGAAAACTCAACTTTCCGGGGTTCGGAAGGATCCGTAGTTGATAGCGTAGCCCACTGAACAATCTGACATTAAAATAGGCAACACGATATGAATACAGAATAAAAACTTCTCCCCGAAATAACTGGCGATCTGAGATGAGATGAATTTATATCCATCCATCTATCTATCTTTCCATATATACCTATCTGTATACATACTGTACAAAGTGTCATGACAAGATATGTTCAATCTGAGTAGTTAGCGTTATATCCAGTCAAGTCTGACATAGGGCAATCCCTGCGTGCCTTGTTCCATGTATACTGAGCCATGTTGGCAGGATGGAGATAACAAAATTACATTCCATACACACTTATGGACGTAAAAGGTGGACTTAACACACGTTGGTTTGAGTTCTCTTTCCATCTGTCTGAAAAAAAATTCGTATTCTGGACTACTCCAAATAGTAGGTCAAGATGTGTGTCTAACCTGGAAGATTTTGGGTATCTCTGTGGTGAGGTCTCGACCTTGAAGACAACCAAACAAGGAAGAAAATTCAGGGGGAAAGGGGCAGACGATGTGACGCTCTTAAGATCATCAATATCGACTGCTATCATCACTACCATTCATAACCAGCCTTTAGAATGATTATCTCCGTTAGTGTCACAGGCACAACTCAACATGTAACAAAGTAACAAGTGTGGATGCAAATCTGGTGCTTTTCAGGGTTCTCTGAGTACAGTTAGCACAAACAGCTAAGTGGAGTTAAACGTTGATCAACCCTGTTGGCATTGAGTGTCATTGACTTTTCGTTACAGATTTAGACAAGCCCTGCTAAGGGGGTAAAAATTGTGGTATTTTCATATCCACAGTGTCGGTTAAAAACTCTCACCAATTCCATCCACACAAAGCCAACAATAACCAAAAATACCAAAAAGCCCAACTACAGCCGTTCAGCATACGTACTACCACTGCATATCCTATCCCACTTCAAGGCAGAATCATCATCCCCGTATCCAATCAAGGCCCTCCTGATGCGTTTGTATGATAGTGTAGCCTAAATCATGTAGAATCTGCAGTAAGGATTGGGTGTGTCTATTTTTACATGGCAGAAATGTTTGACCACATGGAAGTCTCCTTGATTTCCATATGGAGAATGCTGAACTGCGGTAGAACAAATTATTTGCATGGTAGAAAACGTTGTAAAGAGTGGATAGAATAAGTAGATAACACTTAATATATAGCCAATAAATTATGGTGATTATTACTTACAGTTTTAGTCTACGGGCACAGAAACGATTTCCCAAAACCTGAACTGTGAGTTATAAGATGTAAAGCACAACACACATGTGCCTCCCGCCCGTATTGCACTGTGGGCCAAGATATGTTACAGTGCGGCGTAGTATTTAAGGTGTGGTTTTAGAATATTTTGGCTGCACACGTTCAAGGCATGCCACGATGATACTGTTACCACACAATAGCCACACTGAAATTTCATTACTTTCTTCCTTTTTCCTACTCTAACCTCCTTCCGTGACCCCTCTTTCTCTCCTTTCACTTTCTGGCAATTTATCATCATGTCCCTCCGCTCCGGACTTCACCTAACAACCCCTCCCAACAACCCGCTCCATCTACAGTACCTCTCCCAATCCCGGTCACTCTCCTGGTCCGACACTCCGATTCCCGTCAACTCACTCAACCGTGTGCACACCATCTCGAACACCCAGATCGAACTTCACCACTCGAGCAGTCTCGTTCTGCAACCGCACCCAGACCACCCGGACCACTTCAGCCATTTCGTTAAGCTCGCCTTTGCGCTCTGCGATCCCATCATTAAGCGTATCTTTGCATCGATTGCAAACGGGAAAGAAGCTGCGTCGTTCGAAGAGTTTGTCGAGTTCCTGGATGACGTGCAAGGGAAGACGCACGATGAGGCTGCAAAGATTGCAAAGTTGTTTGCAGCACCTGGTGTAGAGAATGGGATAATTGAAGTCGACTTGGTCGGGTTTGTGGAGTACTTGGCATGGGAAAAGGGATTGGATCCGGGTGAACAGGATTTGTCGAGACCGCTTTCAGAGTACTTTATCAATTCTAGTCATAACACTTATCTTGTTGGAAGACAATTGGCAGGTGAGGCATCCACTGAGCCGTACAAAAAGGTGCTTTTAAAAGGGTGTAGATGTGTTGAGCTGGATATCTGGGATGGTCCTTGCATTACTCATGGCCGGACCTTTTCGTCTAGTGTGGGGTTCAGGGACGTGATTGAAACAATTAATCAGTACGGATTTGTGGCAAGTAAACTTCCGGTAATACTTTCTTTTGAAGTTCATTGTGACGAGGAGAGCCAGGAAAAAGTCGTTGAGATCTTGCATGAAGTTTTTGGCCCGAAACTGATTGCGGAACCATTGATGAGTAACATGCTCAACTTGCCGAGCCCTTTGGAGTTGCAGGAAAAAGTACTGATCAAGGTTAAACCTGGAAGCAATCGGCTAAGCGGGACTGGAACAACCTCTTTGGGCTCTTCACTTTCGCCTGTATATTCTCGTGATGATTCAACCTCATCTTCGTCGTCTTCTTCCTCTTCATCGTCATCAACAGAATCAGAACTCGAACCTGTCCCGTCAGTTGCTTCTCCAAAATCCCCAGGAAAATCCAGCCCACCTAAACAAGCGAAAATCAAAATTATTGACAAGCTTGGTGATCTTGGTGTATACGTTCAAGGTCACAAGTTCAAGGATTTCGAATCGCCCGTCTGCAAACTTGTCAATCACTGTTTCAGTCTTGGAGAATCAACTATCAACAAATTCCTCAAACCAACAAATCCTGCCAGACAGGCGTTGTTGGACCATAACAAAAGATACCTTATGAGAACTTACCCCAGCGGATATAGAATTGGAAGTTCGAACTATAACCCATGCTACTACTTTGAGGCTGGCGTACAAATGGTCGCCATCAACTGGCAGAGCGAAGACGAAGGCAAAGCCATCAACGACGCTATGTTCATAAATAGTCAAGGCTACCTCCTAAAGCCTCAGCCCCAAAATATACCTCTTGGAACTGACCCTCTCACACTCATCAAAAACCGGACAATAGATCTTGAGCTCACAATCATGACCGGCTTTTTCCAGACTTTTGCCAAGCCTAGTGCGACCTACGGACTCCAAGTTTATGAAGGCGAAGAGCTCTTATTGACTATTGAAAATCTGCATGCTGGACCACGACGTAGTTTGAAGACCAAATTTGATAAAGAAAAAGACTGGTTGAGGTTCTGGAAAGTGGTGGTAACAGATGAAGATGGTGACGCGGTATGGACCGATTGGGTGAGAGTTCTGTACTTGGCCAAAATGGGGAGAGGGTATCGAGTTGTAAAGTTGAATCGGTTTTATTTGGTTGTCAAGGTGTAGTTCTTGTACAATACTGTAAGTCTACATGAGAATATATTTGTAAATAAAGCGTTTTGCACTCTAATAATATTGCTTGTGTCTTTGAATATTCCAAACTACCGTACATGGTTAAAAGGTTGTCGGAACTAACTTTTGCTCCGAAATGTTTTTGTCTCTCGAAGCATGAAATAAATGTTTTGTAGTTTGAGCAACAAAATATTAGATCTTCGGTATAAACAAACCCTCAGCTTGTTTACTGAGGTATAATATCGTATTATAGCACCACTTCACCTCCGAGATCACCGACGGTGTACAAGGTAGACTGACAGACTTGTGCGCATAAAAATTGTGAGGCTCAAAACATTTTGACAATACCAATTTTACAATTACCGGCTGTCCTTGAAATTCTTAGAAATTCATCTTGGCTAAGAAACCATGTAGAAGACATTCTGTATTATGCTAAAAACTTTTATATCGATACGGAGTAGATAATAACTTATTGTTCAGTTACCACTCATTACTATGGCTGAGTTGGAAGTCAGTTAAGCAAAATGTCTAGATTTCGTTAAAAGTCGCCAAAAATAATTTGAGGACCCGTTCCCTTGACGTACAGTACAGTTCTGATAGATTAATATTTATTAAGAGAACGGGACCTTGATTTTTTTTTTACAAATAGACAGAAGCCCTACAACGGTTGACCATAAATTATGGATAATGTGTGGTAAGAAGACCATATTCGCACACTTTTAAAAGTTTCACAATTTGTGTGTTAGCATAGTGTAGTATTGTTGACTGAATTCTAATATCTGTTGCCAACTGTATGAATATCTCATGATGTTGAATTTTTGGACAAAAGTTGGTTCTGCAAAGAGTATAATATAGCTGTAGACTACTAGTAAATGGTGCCAATAATTTTGTCATCAAAGTAGTAGTAGAGTATATAGCCATTGGGCAATACAATACGTTCGACGTTTTAAGAAATATCTAGATTTTTTTATGTTGTCTGTTTTACAAAGTCATAGCTTTAAAAGTAGTCGTTCATGGAAAATTATACAACTCACTCATCATTATTATACATTGGTTTTTACAATTTCATTTGCTATACACACATTTACATTAAAAACAAATAATCGTCTCTTTCCACACTTACACCTTAACAGCCACCGCCGCCTTCCTCCTTCCCCTTCCCGTCGCCGGCGTCGTTGTCGTTGTTGTGGGCGTCTCCTCTTCCTTCTTCTCTCGCACTTTTCTCTTCTTCGCCGGCGGCTCTACCGTTTCCTCCACGGTCTCCTCATGGTCACTCCCATCCGGCGTTCCAAACCCGCTCTGGTCCTCCGATGCAGTACCCCGTTTTGGTCCAGACTTGCGTTTCATGGCGTTGGGGCCCTCAATCTCGCGCGTGATGGCGAGGAGCAGTGTGGCACAGCGGCGCGACAGCTCGACGGGACTGCGGGATAGGAAGAACCAGTCAAACTTGAATAGCGGCGAGTCCTTGATATCCTGCACAACGCGCTCCCACAGGTTCTCAGACTCGAGACCGTACTTGTCAGCCATGATGAGAATGAACCGGTCCTCGTCAAGAGTGTAAATTTTGCGAGAGTTGTTGGCTGGGTAGACAAGGTCCATTTCGAATTGGGGAGCTTTGTAACGTTCAAGCTTCTGGCGGAGAAGCTTTTGTTGGTGTTGAAGCTTTTTGATGCGCTCCTCGCCGGCTTCAATTTGGGCAATGTAGCGCTCGTGGCCTTCGATTTCGGTGTACCGGCTCCAGAATAGTTTGGCATATCGCTCGATTTCCTCAACAGGTTTATCGTTAAACTCTTTAGCGATCGCTGCGTAGTTGTGACGTCCGTATTTTGCACTTTGATGTATAAAATTTGTGAAATCCCTTTTAGTCCAGTCACTGAATCCCTCTTCAATAATTTTCCGTTTTTCTTCAAGTTCTTCTTCTGTCAAGGGGGTTGATTTCTCAATAATCTGATTTTCTTTCCGTCGCCTAGATTCTTTTGTCTCACCTTCAGCTGTCTCAGTGATGTCTGCGAGTGAAAACTTGAATCCTATAGCCTTTCTATAACTTGCCATTTCTTTTTCCTGTAGTTCTCTCAGCCTATCGGGCAAAAATTGAAATTCCTGAATGGCGATTTGTTTTGGTGCGCGCTGAGTTCTTGGGGCTGCATTGTTTTTTGAGGCTTGTAAAATGTCTTTGTAGTAGTTATCAATTGAATAAGTCTGCTCTTTACGTTCTCTTTTGGATGGATTGATCCATGAAAAATTGTTACCCAATTTATTTTTCTTAGTGAAATCTTCACCGTTCCATTCGTATGCTGAACCTTCGGAGGTGAATTTTTGTAAATCGTCCAATCCCAAGTTTGAATATTTTGCGCTCAGCTCAGCTGTACGTTCTTCACCTCTCTTCAAAATGCTATCAATGTCATCATCTTTCATTGTACCCCCTGATGAAGTATTAAAAATATTCTCGGCCCCATGCTGAATCATTCTAACAAGCTCATCTTTGTTGTTTGCGTTCTTTGCTACATTTTGTGCAGCTCTTCCTTGCTGAATAACGAGCTGATCTAATCTCAACTTCTGAGCAGCTCTTTCAAGGACCTTTTCTTCTACTGCGTTTTCTGTGACAAACCTAAATACATAGACCTGTTTAGTTTGCCCGATACGGTGTGCACGATCCATAGCCTGTAAATCGGCTTGAGGATTCCAGTCCGAGTCATAAAGTATAACGATATCTGCCGAAGTCAGATTGATACCTAACCCACCTGCACGGGTGGTCAATAGGAATACAAACTTTTCAGATCCGGGCTTATTATACTCGTCAATTGCGGCAATTCTATCTTCGTGATCAGTAGAGCCATCGATTCTGCAACATTCATATTCCCTGAACATGCAATAGTCTTCTAAGATATCCAACATTCTACTCATTTGTGAAAAGATCAAAACTCTTGAGCCTTGTTGCTTCATTCTTTTGAGTAATTTATCCAAAATTACCATTTTTCCGCAGTTGTAAATTAAATGTTCGTCGGTTGTGTATGGTGGGCCAGGTTCGGCACCCTCAAAAAGATATGGATGATTACAACATTTTCTCAACTGCATCACAATGTTCAATAATCTTGTTTTGCCTTCTCTTTTTCCTACAGCACCATTCACAGCATCAATATCTTTTTCAAGAAGTTTTTGATACCATTTGACTTGCATTTCTGACATACCAATGTACAGATTGATTTCCTTTTTCGGGAGTAAAGACTTTTCGACATCAGCTTTGACTCTTCTTAATAAAAATGGTCTCAAAACTTTGTGTAGCTGCTGAACAACTTTGTCCTGGTCGTCTTCACCACCACCATCAAACCATTGATCAAAGGCTTCGGATTCTGCAAAAACATCAGGAAGCATGAAATTTAGCAAAGCCCAAAGTTCGTGCAAGTTGTTTTGCAGTGGAGTTCCTGTAATTAGCAGTCTATTTCTTGAGTGAAACAATCTGATGATTTGAGATAAAGTTGAATCTTCGTTTTTGATTCGGTGGGCTTCGTCAACGACTAAGTATTGCCATGCTATTTTCTTTAATTGTGATTTTTCTCGAATGACGATTTCGAAAGAAGTAATGCAAACATCAAAGTTAAAAGAAAAAAGACGCTCTTCCATTGCTTTTGAACGTTCTTCTTTGTTGCCGGTTAGAACAAATACGTTCACCTCTGGCGTCCATTTGTTGAATTCTCTGCACCAGTTATCTAGTGTTGATTTAGGCACAATAACGATATGAGGTCCATTGATGCCTCTGACGTATCTTAGATATCCGAGAAACGAAATAGTTTGTAAAGTTTTACCGAGACCCATTTCATCCGCCAAAATCCCTGAAATGCAATTTTCGTGCAAAGTGACGAGCCAGTTCAGGCCCTGTATTTGATATTCTCTTAAAGTACCGTTGATATATTTGGGAGATTCTGTGAATACGGTGGCTTCTTCATTTTCGATCTTTTCGTCGTTCAACAGTTCGAGGTCTTCTTCCTTTTCGGTTTTTCTTCGTCGACTCCCGGAGTTACGACGTCGTGATGCAGCAGATTGTGAAAGTTTTGACGCTTCGCGATTACTTCGGTCGATTTCTCTGAATAACTTTGCGACTGTTGGATCAGTTTTTGCTCGAATGTTGATGAAGTGTCTGAATAAGTCCGTCAGTCCTAAGAGATATTTGAATCTCGTTAACATGTCATCATGCTTTAGAGGTGAAGTTAGTAATGTTTGCATGGAGGAATAAAGGGCAATATTATGAATAAAAACTTACGTCGAGAGCTTGTTTTTGTCGAGTATTGTCAACTAAATATCGTTTTGCACGTTCCTGAGTTTCTTTTTCCGACAGAGGAACGATAGAGTTGGTGGTATCCTCAACAGGAGTTTTAGAATCATCAATGACGGTAGTGCTTTCGGTAGTTGAAGGAGATTCAGATTTAGTCTTTGTTGATATAGAAGTTAGCTTTGAGATATGTGTAAAGTTTTGATCAAGAGGTGCACTTACATCTGAATCTGAAGTCAATGAGGGCATTGCCATACGAAAATATTAGTTTGGTGAAACGGATGGGAAAGTAATGTTATGGAAAAACAGTCCAGATAGGAATATCAAATATATAGAGTATAAATTCAGTAGAAATGCCCACGGTGATGATAGAAGTATGCTTGAAAGTTCGAAAGTTGCAGTATGAGTGAAAGACGAGTTCAATAGAGACAAAATCAGCAATAAAATAGATGTTGGAGCAGTTCTAAATTTGGTTCCTGGGTAACTGTGTATATTGCAAATTTCGAAAACAAAAAAAAGTGGTTAGTAGGAGGAAAGAACCCCAGGGAACAAACAAAATTGATATATTTTTTTTGTATTGGGGGTTGGTTGGTTGATTTTCTGAGCTTTTGATATTTTTTTTAGTATATGTATACTGGTACAAGTTAATTCCAAGTCCAAACCATAATTTCTTTTGATTTTGTGCGTTGGAACTTGGGATCAATACAAAAAAAGTTCAAATTTCATATTTTTCGAGTTTTTTCGGATTTTTCTCTCTACAAAAATTAAAATTTTCTGTCAAAATTTCTTCCTTTCTTCCCCGTACTGTTTTCACAACTGAAAATCCACTTTTAACCAGTCATTATGTACCATTTTTCATTCTCTATAACCTCCGTAGACTTTTAGATGTTCTTATTTTACCAGCGGAAACCTTTACCAGCTCAATGACAGATCGATGAGTTAGGGATCTATCGCTCTCAAACGTCAACTCAAAGCCTCTCTGTCTGTATATCACTGGGTTAGGGCTCCTCTTAATATATTGGAGCCTCACTGAAATCCTAAGCTCCAGCAGCTCGTAGAGAACTTACTGCATCATAGAAAAGTCCAAACATCCACAAGGGCATAAACACGCAAGAATAGCACATACCTTGACATCCCTAGTGAGCAATCAAATTTAAACAATACTTTCTCCTTCAGCATAATGGCTTCCTTTCTGGTCAAATCTCTATACACAGTCAGTGCTATGTTACTACTTCACGCAGCATACTCAGCCTACGAATTCTCCTACTTTGTCAAACATATCCATGTTCAACCCAATGCAACTCTTCCTTTAGATGTAGGTTTTCGCCAAAAACAAGTTCAATTTACTTGTAAAAGAGTAATGCCATTTAGACATGAAATTCGAGCTAACCAAACTTGCAAATAGATTAAAATTGAAGTTATACTGGGTCTTGTTCTATCGATCATTTCAGCTGTTGTATCCGGTACAGATTTGCAACCAATACTATTCAAAGAAGCTATTGAATCATATGAGTTAAAGGGTGAGAGGTAAGTACATACAACTAGGGCATGTTTGTTGCTATTAATCATTTGCTCTGTCGGGTTAATCTAACTATAATGCATTTCTAGTCCGTTTGCTTCTATGGAACGGAGAACTATCTTCACAGATGTGATGGCCAGACGAAAAGAATACAGTGCATGGGTCGAGAAGGGCGGAGAGTAAAACGGATGTTTTTATATTTGAATTGAAGTTATCGAAACTGAAAGTTGAATATTGCAATCTTCTCAGTATTTACGCTGAAATGGTTTCGCTATATTTTTGACCAAGTTATGTGAAACTAACATGCCTATATCACCGGTCCTTCTCATGAAATCCATCATTACTGATAAACCGTTTATTTATGTTTTTATAAGCCAAGATCGTACATATAAACTTATGACATATCAGATTACATCGTCATCATCTCCGTCTTCCTCTTCGTTAATTTCACTATACGTGGCATAACTTAGCACCACAAAAGCAGTTATAATGAATAACCCCCCAATAATACCAGAATTTGTGATAGGTGTACCAAATAGCATCCAGTCAACAAGGGCAACTAGGAAAATAGTCAATAACGAAGCCACGCTTGATAATACAGGTGACGTTAATGACATGAGTACGAGCATTCCACCAGAAAACAACATGTTAGAAACGACTGAAACAATCAACCAACCAAAGATTCTTCCGGTGGGGAATTGGAAGGTTTCCAAACCAGTAAAGTGAAGAATTGGAAGCACAATCCATAAAGTCGTAAGTGTACAAAACCCGATGCCGGTGCCAATAACATTAGCAAAAAGAGCTTCTTTTCGAGGTGAAACCGATGTTGGCGGACATAGCATTTTCTTGTAGAGAACTTCATATAACCCATAAAGAATTGCACCAATCCCAATAAGAATGTTACCTGTCAATCTATTGCTTGCCTCTTCACTTCCCGAACCATCTGAATCCCCATAGGCGACAATAAAAACACCAGCAATCGCAACGACAACTGAGAGAGACTTCTTCAAGTCTAATCGCTCTTTTAGCAAAAGAACAGAGAAGACATAAGCAAAGAATGCAGAGCAGTTGTATATAGCAGTAACATCGCTAGTAGTGGTCAAGTTTATGGCTATGTACCAAGTGCTCCCTGCTACCGTTAGAGCAGTAAAAAGGATCATACACTTCTTCCAAATAAGCTTAGCCAGCTCCATCTCGCTGTCGATAAATATTTCCTTCCCGTTTGATACCACCAATTCTGCGACATTGAGGACATTGTCCCAATGTGCACGCAGAAACGTTTTCCAGTCGACATTGTATTTTCTGATTTTCAGTATAAGAACCTGAAGGGGCCAAAGACAGATCCATGAACCATGGGTGATATAGAGCATAAAAATGGGCTTTTTGTAGTTTAGAGTGGTGGCCAAGTAGCTAGCAGACTCAGTTTGAATGACAAACATGGTCAAGCAAACGATTAGGGCCAATGCTGAGAGGATATATCTAGTTTTCTGAGATTTTTCATAATGTCGAGAGTGAGATACTGAGGCTCGCTGTAGTGAAGGTCGGCCTTCATTCTGAGTTTCACTACCCAAAATAGGAACTTGATCTTCATCGTGAATTTGCTGATAGGATGACATTGTGTGAAGCTTTCAAGATGATATCAAATAAATCAACAATAGAAATTGGAATAATGAATGAATAAGAAATGAGAAAAAAGTTGTCTAATACCAAAATGCAATGTTCCCCGGTTGGCTCAACTCATATGTGCACACGTTTCCAGGTGAGATATTGAGACTTATGGATATGAACAGGTGTAGCTAAGATGTTTGTCAAGTAAGAGAAATTGATAACGCAAAAAAAAAAAACGGAAGAAACCTGAATTTTTTTCTTGTCTTTTAAACTTAAATTGCGGAGTAGCTGAACAATGACAGTATGAGCTGGCTCAGTGGCAGAACTGGCGTTATTGAATAGAATCAAAGTACAAATCAGCATCAAACATCAAACATCAAACATCTAAAGTTGCAACGATGTGCTAGCGGTTGGAGGTCAAACTTTACAGCTATGAGCGTAGAATGATATAGTTTAGCATGTCTGTACAACCTGCACCTCCCTTTCTCGGGTGAATTGTATAACTTTGAGCTTTATTAGAACAGCCTCCTTCCTGAATTTTGCTGGGACATTGAACTTTTGAAAGTGCAAGGCAGGGGCCTCATAGTAAAATAAAAAAGAAGTGACCTCATACTGCAGTAAACAGCTTGCTACGTAATATATATAACTTGACACAAAAAGCATAAGTATAATGACTTGTTTAGGTCTGTCACAAGTTGACTCACAACCGAAAAATACTTGTACTTAAAACTAAACGCATAATAGATAAACCTTTGCTGTAAACTGCAAAGAGCATATGTCACATATCCGAAAACTATCCCAACGCTCCTCAATGTTTTTCAACTTTTTTTTCTCCCAGATACTAACCACAGCATATACCTTCGATCACATAACAGTTAGCTTCAAAATATGTCAACTATAAAGCGTTCCTTAGAAGGAAACCCGTTAAACATTTCTCACAAAGTATACGTGAGAAGTGCAAAGTCTGGGAATGCAACAAAAGTTTACCTCGAACAATATTTAAGGACCGACATTCCTTGTTCATCTAAGCTGTGTAAAACTTGCCCTTTGACTACTCAACCAAATGCCGATGGATCCATCATCCCAGCTGTTCTGGCAGCCGACCCAAATTCCTCAACCAAGAGAGGCCCGCACTATGTTGTTATCGATACAAATGTTGCACTGAAATCAATTGATATACTTGAACTGAACTCAGCTTTTTACGATGTCATTATACCACAGGTTGTTTTAGAAGAAGTCAAAAATCGATCTATTCCTATTTATAAAAGACTTCGGGCCATTACAAAAGACACTGAAGGCAAAAGGTTTTACGTTTTTCATAATGAGTTTCGACAGGAAACACATACTCTACGAAAAAAGAACGAATCCATTAATGATAGAAACGACAGAGCCATTAGAGCAGTATGCAAATGGTATCAAACTCACTTGAAAGAATCCTGCGAAGGCGAAAAAAATATTCCAGAAATTGTTCTTATTACAAACGACAAAAACAATAGGGATCTTGCAAAGAGCGAAGGTATTACGTCGCTTTCACTGAAAGACTACGTAATGGAGCTCAAGAACGGTGATGATATTCTGGATATGGTACCCTCTGAGGAGGACAAACTTACTAAGGACGATATAGCTTATCCTCCCTACTATTCTCAATCCAGACTTCTTGGAGGCATCAAAAATGGAACTTTGTTTAGGGGCAGTTTGTCGATCAATCAGTACAATTTCTTAGAAGGATCAGTCTCAACACCTGCTTATCCTCGGCCAATTCTTATTCTTGGGCGTAAAAACTTGAACCGTGGTTTCAACGGTGATTCCGTCGTTGTTGAGCTTCTTCCCCAGTCTCAATGGAAACACCCTGCCTCTGAAATTGTTGATGAAGAACAGCTCGACAAGACTGATGGTGCCGAAAATGAAGACGACGCTATCGTTTCTGAAGCTGAAAGAAAATTACTTGCCCAAGAAGCAATCCGTGCTCAAAACTCAGCCCTTGAACAAAGAATACAGCCTACTGCAAAGATTGTTGGAATAATGAAGCGAAGCTGGAGATTCTATGTAGGTCATATTGCACCTGGTAATATACCCTTTGAAAAATCAAATGAACCTAGAAACGTGTTTGTTACTCCATTGGATAAATGCATTCCTAGAATCAGAATTAACACAAGAAAAGCTGCTGAACTTGTTGGAAACAGAATTGTGGTTGCTATTGATGATTGGCCAGCAACTTCGAAATACCCTCAAGGGCACTTTGTCCGATCGTTGGGTGAAATAGAATCAAAACAAGCTGAAACTGAGGCTCTTCTTTTAGAATGGGATGTTGATTATAGACCATTCCCAAAATCTGTTCTGAACTGTTTGCCATCTGAAGGGCATGACTGGAAAGTTCCTGAAAATCTAGACAACGGCGATCCAAAATTGAAACTAAGAAAAGATTTGAGAGACTTGCTAGTCTGCAGTATTGACCCTCCAAAGTGTCAGGATATTGATGATGCTTTGCATGCTTATGAATTACCTAATGGAAACTACCATGTGGGCGTGCATATTGCGGATGTAACGCATTTTGTAAAACCCAACACACCTTTAGACGATGAAGGTGCAGCAAGAGGTACCTCCGTCTATTTGGTTGATAAACGTATTGATATGTTGCCAATGCTTTTGGGTACTGATTTGTGTTCTTTGAAACCGTACGTCGATAGATTTGCATTCTCAGTTTTGTGGGAAATGACCCCAGAGGGTAAAATCGTTAATGCAGAATTTACCAAGTCAATCATCAGATCTAGAGAGGCTTTTGAATATACTGAAGCACAAGCGCGTATCGATGATCCTGCTAACACAGACGACCTGACAAAGGGGATGAGAATTTTGATGAAATTGTCTAAACTTCTCAAAGCACAGAGACTGGCGGATGGTGCTTTAAATCTTGCTTCTCCAGAAGTTAAGGTGCACACAGACAGCGAGAATGCTGATCCACAAGAAGTGGAAATCAAAAAACTAGTTGATACCAATTCTTTGGTTGAAGAATTCATGCTTTTAGCAAACATCACTGTTGCTAAACAAATTTACAACTCGTTCCCGCAAACAGCTATGCTCCGTCGACACGCTGCACCCCCCTCAACAAATTTTGATATTCTTAATGAGCAACTGCGTATCAAGAAGAATATGCATATCGATATAACCAGCTCCAAAACCCTTGCTGACTCTCTTGATAAATGTGTTGATCCTGAAGAGCCTTTTTTCAACAGTTTGATCCGTATCATGGCCACTCGATGCATGATGGCTGCTGAATATTTTTCTTCTGGAAGCTTTGGTGAGCCTGACTTCCGACACTATGGTCTTGCTACGCCCATTTACACGCACTTCACATCTCCTATTCGTCGTTATGCAGATATCGTCGCCCACCGTCAACTCGCGGCTTCGATCGGGTATGAACCTCTTGATCAGATTCATCGCGAGAAGAACCACATGGAAAAGATTTGTAACAACATTAACGTGCGCCATCGCAAAGCGCAATTTGCCGGACGTGCTTCGATCGAGTACTACGTAGGCCAGGTTCTGAAAAATGAAAAATCAGATGTGATCCATGAAGGATTCATTGTGAAGGTGTTTTCTAATGGTGTTGTGATTTTGGTTCCCAAGTTTGGTATTGAGAGTATGATTCGAGTTCAAGATCTGGGTGATCCGGAAACAGCAACGTTTGATGAGGAACACTTTGCGTTGGAAATTGAGACTAAGAAGGGAAGAAGAAAACTTGGTATCTTTGATAAGATTGAGGTAAACATTGGGTCTATCAAGGATGAAAACTCCGGATTGAGAAAGGTTCATATGGCGTTAGTGTAATATAGCAGCCATTTACTTTAGTGATTATTTGAAATGAGTGATATGTATTTATAAGAACTAGATGAAAATGAAATTCATGATATGTATTAGATTCTATATATATATAGATAGAAACGAGTGTTTAAAAGGAGACCTTACTATGGAAAGCGCAAAAAATTATATGCCATGAATGTAGTTATCTTGTCAATAACATGTTATATTCAAGTATGATGCCTATTATACTCTCACTGTAGTGCTTCGACACAAAATATGATTTTAATGATAACTATAGGTAGAACGTCTTATTGATTTTGGAGATACAGAGACAGGAGCATATTTATTACAGCTTCTATGAACCTAATGCCCACAAAGTCGAAGAATGAATTGACTAAAATTGGAATCTAATCAGAGTTTACAAGATGACCAGATTGGCATGTACGCGTATTTCTATTCAGATTCTAGTATGACTTCTGTTTATTGGTTTACACTATCATACAACAAGTTTTGAAGCTCAAAGCTATTTAGAGGTCTGAATGGTGATCTATGTATTATACATATTATATATACCTATAGCAATAAAACGTAGGTATACGTGAAAACACGTATTTAAAGTAGAGTTACAGAGATCATGTAGTAACATACTTTACACCGTTTTCTCGGATTAATATTGTATAAAGTAAACTCTTTCAATGTGCAGCTTTCCGCATCTACAAGAAATCCTTTATCTACAGTAGCCCTACTCATCGCTTTACTGATTTAAACTCTTCAACCAACCGCATTACGGTGCTGCATTCAGCTACTGAAATCCTCCACCACCTCCCATACATCTTCTACCAAATGTGCCTCGACTTTTCTTGGGACTTTCTACGCGGCCTTCCCGAAACCCTCGACACCTCCAGTATTCACAGCATCTCAACCATCCCTGAGCTTCTGGATATCGCACACCCTGACCTATCTGACATTCTGAACATTCCTGGGCTAGACAAGAAGCTGCAACTCCTGCTTGGGTCCCCAACGTTGAGCGGGCTGTACTTTAGAGAAAGAGCGACGGAAGAGCTGTTGGCGGTGAAGGTGACGCTGAAAGATAAGCTGGCACCAAAAAAGGAAAAAGGGAAATGGTATGGAGTTGCTGGGTTTGAGGGCGAGGAATAGGATTTGGAATGGAGAATGGGCTGGTTTCTCTGAAGTAAAGTCTCGTTAGTTTTTGGATTTAGGAGTCGTGTATTTTGTGTGTATTGAAATAGAGTGGTAATTGTGAAACTGGGATACGGTAGATCATGGATGTCCGTCTGTGTGTGTGAACTGAGGTCGTGGTTCATGGGACGTGAATGAACTTAATCAGAATGGTTAATCGGTATGCATATTTAGTGCTAGGTGTAATAACGAGAATCAAACTGAAGCATAAGCTCACACAACATTACTTTACACTTTTATATCGGTATAACAATGATACTATCAGGGGATTTTTACATACTGTACAAATAATATAATATGATGTCTGAAATCAAATCTTGGTTTATGCACTTAGCCAAAATGAACTATTACACCTACATTTTCATTTGCTGTCTTGATGGTCCCAGAAACAGTCAAGAATTTGCGAAACGCTAATACAAAAGTTTAACAGCAGCTTGCAATTGTACCAGCTGATATATTACAGCTTGTTTAAAGCAGTTTTCTCTTAATTAGTCAAAAAGAGGCAAATTTCCTGTCCCTTTTCCGTCAATATTTTTGCTTCTTTATATGTTAGGCAACTAAAATATCTGGCAGGAAGGATTCCGAGCATGAGGGAATTCAATTAACAGCTCAAGTATTTACTATAATGTGTAATTGGCAAAGCAGACTTCCTTCCCTCTTCATGAAACATATAAAACCCAACGAAGACCTCAATTCTTCCCTCTTACAAGCAATAATATAAGGTGGCTTGATGCTCTTAATATTAGTTTTGAGGTGTGTTAAAAGTCAGTATTTATGTCTTGACGAGAGAAGTTTTTCAGGGAATTCGCCAATATATTGATATTGTAAATTTCACCCGTCTAATATTGTAACACGTAGGTATCATTGAACTATTAGTAAAAGTTCAATTAAAATAGAGGGAAATAACAATTTGCAACACTTTGAAGATTTAAAGTACGTGATGATGAACATATGAATCATTCACTATCGGATGGCTGGACGATATTTGGGATTGCGATATAGTACCGTACGTTTATTGTGTAGAGACATATTAATACTATGTGATTCAAACGATCATGAGACAAACTTCGTGCACTACCTTGTAGAAGACATTTCACACTTGTTAATTCAGAGAGCGGGTAGCAGAGATAATTGGCATGAGCTTCCAGTATGATATATATATAGCTGTCGAGTTCTCTAAAAGCTTGTTTTGTATTGAAAAGATCAACTTCGTTTGAATTTGGGTAATCAATAACTTCTACTATGGCACTAACACTTAAACTATTTCGACGTTCTCGATGGAAGTCACCACGCCACACTCCCATCAAAAAGAAGGTGCCTGAAGTCAAAGAACCCGACCCCACACCACCCGAAATAGAAAAGCCAGCGATTACCATTGCACACATCTACGGCCTGTCAAGGATGATATTTTCCAAAATGTACATGCAAGAGTTCATAACAAAACTAGCGAACCCAGAGGATAAAGCTCCACTCGACGTTGCTATGAAACCAATATATGACGAGCTCAATGAGTTTCTGGAGAAAAACATGCTGCTAGATATGAAAGGTTTCTTTGGGTATAAGCAGTTTGACAAAGCCTGTAATGATATTGAAGATATTATTATAGATAAGCCAGATATTGGAAAAAGTGAAACAGTGCGGAAGTTTTATGATGAACTGAAAAAACATTCGGTCCCAGAAACTATATTTTGTGATATAGAAGGCAAAAAATTCAAATTAGGACCTATACCATCATAACTCCGAGATTTGACGTTTAAAAGGAATTTCTATATATACTATTATGCAAATCAGAAAAACGTGCTTTCCAACTTATACGGTCCAGATTGAAGCAAAGGCTTCAGCTTGCAGGTCTAGTATTCGCAAAGAATATTTGGTCGTATTCGCTATTTAGCACTATTCAATCCAAGTATAATTTATACACATTTATGGGGGTTCATATGTTTTTTATAAGCCATATAGCTTTCTTGAATCTATTTATGAAAGTTTTTGTTATCATATAGTTCTTTCAGCTTTCTACAGGAACTCCTGTCGACTATCCACTCGGCACCTTTTCTTGATACTTGGCTATTTTTGGTTTAACCTCCCTCAAAGTTGGCTAGTATGCACGACAAACCCCCGTGTATTTGTTCCACTTATGTCCCCTCCATAATCTCATAAGACTTAAGACAATACCTAATCGAGCTTTTTATGTGTGTGATAATAGTTATACGATTAGACACCACCACTATGAACGTAAGGTGTTAACCTGTCTAGTTGCAGGTTCTGCTGGTGAACGAAATGATTGGTCAGTCTGTTGCCTTAGGATCGGGACCTAGGCACCAGTTTTCAGCCCTGATTTTGAACCATAACAACTCGCAGCAAAGACTTTCAGACCTGCTTTCGAGATTTTGCTTCGTAGAAAACTGTTACACTATATCTTTGGTTTATACGGTTGTCATTTGCAAATGGCTAAACAAGTAGTATGCTTAAATAGCTTATCATTCATTCTTCTCATTATAAAAGTTTTAGATATTCATGTTTTCATTGATCTGTCACTTATTTTATGCTATCTAAATACAAAGTTTATTAAGCTTTTTAAGGATATTTACCAAAGTAGTTTTTCAATTTTCAGTCACATATAATATGCGCAAGTCATTCACCTTAATCTTCTACTTGACCTATAAAACCGTAATACTGTACACATTTTATCAAGCAATTAGGCTAAGCTAGTTGTGAGTTGTACACAAGAATCACATAGAACAATTGAGCATGACTGGGCAAATTTGTATGGATCAAAAAGTTATAGTAAGTTCATAAGATTTTATCATCATAATCGTAACCGTACTGTACTGTACAGTAGTAGCAAAATATAGTGCAAGGTGGTCAAAACAACTTTTATATAAATTGAACGTTTATGAAAGTTTCACACTCCATTTGTTACCAGGAGATCATGAAAAATGTGTTAGCACATTATAGTGTTAGGATAATTTCCAACTACGTTTGATTGCAATAATATATAATACTTTTTTGGAAGGTCTTTCAGTAGGTGTATACCTACTAAATTATATTGCAAGGTGACAGGAGGAGCCTTTCTACTAAACGGCTTAATGGGTTATACTAGTTTGGTGTTTAAACAAGTAACGAAAAATTTTGGAAATTTGAAGTTATATTTGGTTGATTTTTCAACTTTCAACTATGTTTTATTAGTAGTAGATTTTTCACAAAGCAAACACACACAGTAGAAGGTTCGCAAATGAATTTCTAAGTGAGTTAATAAAAGATTCTGAAATTCTGTCTCTAAGCTTTTCCTGAAACCTTTTGCAATGGCATTTTCTGAATATGTTTATTTTTGTAATTAGATCAAGCAACACAATGCTACAACTTTTACTTCTGTAACACTTGAAAGTGTAACTAAAAAGGCAAATAAACAATTTTGACTATTCTCTAGCTACTGTGTCACATTTAGCCACAAAGGTTACACATTATCAAGCAGTACTTGATCTCTGATCTTGTAACAAGGCCGTATATAGGGAGCATAAATCGTGAACCAAGGAGCAAAACTTTCTGGCTATCGGTAATCCAATGGCTTTTAGATAATATACTGTATTTCATTCTTGAGCAAGTTCGAACCAATACTACTGGTACAGGCCAATATAGACAAGCTAAATAATAACACTGGACTGGCAAAATATCTTATAATCACCATCTAGAATACAGTAGTGCACATATGCTAAATAGTAACGGACGGAATGGTTATACCTGCAAGTTTGAATATTTGACTCAATATTAAAAAATCTACAACAATGAAGTCTCAAAGATTCCAGACGAGGGTAAGTGCAACCCTTAAAATAATTCGATTATCTTTTCCATAGAAAAATATGGGCTGAAATCTGTAGGTGAAAAACAGAAGCATTTCTTTTGTTATTCACTCTGTATACGATTGTAAGAAAAAAAGCAGGTAGCAACGAAATTGTACCTGCGATCCTCCAAATTACCGAGAGTAAAGATTTACGAACCTAGGACAGACCGAAGAGCAAACATGATGTCCATATCAGGATGATCATTACTAGGACTAAGCCAAAAAGCCCTTCTCAAGGAGTTGTAAAGACTATTCCTTAACCAGTTAGGCACTGTAATATCTGAACCGACATGTTAAATTCCTAAAAGAAGTTACGCTGTTACCAAAACTTCTTGAAAGTGGGTTGCGCCATTAAATCTTTTCAGTCACGAAAAATTCTCGGTAATTATACTAGTACTCAATGCGTAAAATTCTGTGAAAGTACATCTTGTTACCAGATCGTTTAATATCATCTTAGACTGAAATTAAGCGTTTCAAAAATCTTCAACATAAACTTGGAAAGCACAATTATTATTTTTTATGATACCTCTCATATAACCCCTATTGTCTATATTATTTATAACTGAATATTTGGGCACATCCACAAAGGATGTACTATTTGCTAATCTTTCAGTTTTTGCATTGATTCTCAAACTCTGAAATCTGATGGATTTTGGGCTAAATAGTCAACCGACTCAAGTCCTCTTCTTTTAGCAAGTAAGGATATATATTTTCTTACTATTGGAACATTTCAGCTGAGTAGAGTTACAAAGCCGCTTTTTTTTAAACTGCGGGTTAATATTTTTGTAACAATAGCATCATTCTTCCTCAAATCTGTAAAGTTTTCCAAGATTTTAATGGCTACAAATACAGCAGACTAGACAAGAGTTTGCTTGCAATGTATGTGCACAAGGCTTGTAAACAGCTTAGTTGGTATTGTACTGTAATTCATCCTTCCATATCAAGTTGGTAGGAAACTACTCGTCACATAAGTTGAGTTAGCAAAGTTAACAAGTATGATGAAATCTTAACTAAAGCAACCTGTATTACAGCTTTAAGTTTATGGGGTCTAATAATTAATTTGCTTTCTAGAGCCTATAGTAAATTGAAGACTTTACTGTATTTCTGTTTAGACAAAGCATACGCAAAGCTTTGTGCATTCAAAGTATGGGGCAGCCGAAGAGAATAATACCAACAGCTCCTGGAATTAAAATGGCGTTTAAAGAGTAAGTTGTTTCCTTTGTCAACAAAACTAAGAGATGATAAGGGCAATGATGTTTTTTCTTCTCCTTCTTAAAGACTAGAAAAGAATCATTATTTCACCTAGTTTCGTTTTTAAGGATTCAGCGTGTCCGTTAAAATGAAATATACTCAAAAGAGGTTCATTATATATCCAGTACTTGCTTCACTCGGTTACGCTCGTCATCGTAATTCCATAAATATTGAGCGCTACCAAAAGGTCTAAAACTATGATATCACTGTTTTCAAAATCGTACAGCTAAATAAGAGCCTTTTAAGTGGTCATTAAAGGCCTGCCAAAAACCATGGATGGTAACAAATCAATAATGTGCCAAAGCCAAGAAGCTCGAAATCAATCACCAAAACTAAGGCTGTTCTATACGCTTAACTAAACAGTAAAATACTGTAGATATGTACCATGATACAAGTTACCTTTAATGTCATGAAACAAAAAAAAACGCACTAAAGCTGTCCTGATGGTAACATTTTAGCCACCGTGCTTGCAAAATTGATCTGTTACTTGATAGTCTACTGAATATCCATAAGTATCTTTCATACTAGCTCCGCGCATACTAGCTTTGTTATGTAAAGTTGTCAAGCAATCTTTAATGAAACCGATAACTTTTTGTAGCATGTAACTTGACTGAAAGGCAAATACTTACAAAAAAATTAACTTGCATGTTACCCTTTTGAAAATGATACAGAGTTTGAATAGCATCGAATTTAATTAAAACTTCATATAGGTAGTAAATTATTGTGTAAGGTGGCTGGAACTACTTTATAAAGAAACATAACATTATGAACCTTTGAGATTTTGGCTTTAGAATTTGGAGTAATAGGTTTTAATATAGTTTTTGAAGTTTTCAAATAAAATTGGAGGGTTTTTACTTTGAAGAATTACCATTTATTGCCTGATCTCTTTAGAAAGGTATGTACAGTAATATCATAGTGCTAGCCAAAGTTTTTACAAAGTTTGACTGGTAAATACTTGAACTTTTCAAAACTACTATTGCTAGAAAAATAATAACTACTTTTAGTGCAAGGAGGTTAAATTGATTTTTTAAACAAGCTGGTGGTCTTGAGGAGCTTTGCTTTCACTTTTCCAACAAAAACAGAAAAGTGCAGAATTGTATATAGCGTATAATTATTATCTAGCAAGTTAGACTTACAATTTGATTTTGCAAAAGGTTCGTCGGTACAGTACATACACATATTAGAGTAAATTGTAGTGTACAAGTTAAAAGTAAAAAAACATATAAGAAACGTTGAGTAATACTGGTCTTACAAAAGCTTTTTGTGGAACGCATAATAATTGCATGTTTTACTTGGTAATTTCAGCGCAAGGATATTTCTATAAGTTATTCTCAAAGCTTTTATACGTAGATATATCTATGTATACCGGTATATATACAAACTCGGTGACTATACCTGAATATCAATACAAATTTCAGCTAACCAAGAGTAGCAAAGTGTATACAAATTTATACGTTACTTCAAGAAAGTACGGTATAATTTCAGTATGTAAAGACGGTGTTTTTACGGCTGCATTTCAGAAAGTTTAGCTCAACACGCCATAGGCTAGGAGTCATAGCCCATTATATTATAATGATATTTTGTACAAAATTACCTGCAACAATCGATATTCTAATAGAATATAGCCAATCAAAATCTTCATACCTGGTTTAAGTTAGCAAGTCTTTATATTATCATTAGACACAGGCTTGTTATATACCTAGAGGCTAGTTCAAAAAGATATTACTGTATATGCCTATAGGTTTGTTGGCTGAGAACCCATCAATACTAAACATTCGCGCGTATCTTAAATAATTTATGATACTAGACAAAAATAGTGATATCAACATTCAGTCGACGCATCTAGTGAACTAAGAGCCCTAGTTACATAGACAACTTAAACATGACTACAAATCAGTACGGGTAATAGATTATTACATTTACATACATCTTAGTATATATGGTAGCATTTTGTATTAGTTTGGGCTGGAGTAAAGTTGTGAACAAGCATAATAACTTTCCCTAGTACTTTCCTGCTCAAAATTTTAAATGGCTTAAAGCGAAAATCTTGAAATAATGCATGAAGTTTTACAACTTGTGTGAAGATCTGCGCCTAAGCTATTTTCCTGCTTTTGAGCACATCGTGAAAACATTGATGGATTGTACGTTTTGTGAAAAAGTCTGGGGCAACACCCTACATCTCTGCAGCTTTAATAAGTAATTTGTTATTATTTGAACTAGTTTGTAAAAGGTTTACTGACTAGCAGTGTTTCTTGCTCGTGGGACTACTATCAAAGTTAGCTGTAATAATAAATGTATGCCCTATAAAAATGCAAATATTTGATATTTTCCTACAAATATTAATGCAACCTCAGCTGTGATATTTTGAGAGAAAGCTGAAAGTTATTGCATTTCTTTGAACAAGCAACAAGAGTATTTTCTCAACCGCAGAAGTATTTTTTTTGTCGTGTCCAATTGTTTTCCAAAATTGTAAATGCTGTAGTTAGGTTTGGTTTAGCTTCTTTCTGATTTTTATTTATTTCTTGTTTAATTTGTAAAGTTCTGTTTTTGAACACCTTGACATAGTTATAATACTATTTTGCTTCTACTTGTAAATTTTTTCATAACAGCGGCATGGATTCAGGTTTATACAACTTAGTGTTAATTTGGAAACCAGTAAAGCAAGATATATAAACTTATTGAAATGTTTTTTTTTTTTTTTTTTTTTTTTTTTTTTTTTTTTTTTTTTTTTTTTTTTTTTTTTTTTTTTTTTTTTTTTTTTTTTTTTTTTTTTTTTTTTTTTTTTTTTTTTTTTTTTTTTTTTTTTTTTTTTTTTTTTTTTTTTTTTT
>JAJMKR010000030.1:0-24612 GCA_030563945.1 Geotrichum australiense | reverse complement strand
ATTTTGAGATTTGTATATGATATTATCCCAATAACTTGGTTTGAATTTTGCTCTTAACGATAATAATCGTTTATGGCGATAACACTTTTTTAATTTAGCCTTAGGCGTACGCAAAATTCTCCAAAATATTTAGCGCATCATGTAACATCATGTAAATCATTTTTGCCAGTCAGTTAGTGTTCACGTAACTGTAATAATTGTTTTTACTTTTGTAGCTATCAAACAGTTGAAATCATCCAGCCACTAAATTGGCAACTGTTTATTAACACATAAAATTTGTTCGTTGGGTAGTCTAAAACCATGTACAGTACAGTATCATCCTGCACTAGCAACAAACGATTTTAGAAATCTGGAAAATGAGTTGAAAAACTACGATCCGTGGTTCTGTCTAGCAATTTATGAGTTATTCAGGCTTTGAAATTTAAAGATCAGTTAAACGCTTGAGAGATTGGACGCACAATATGGACCTAAATGATGGGGGTTCAAGAGTTCCAGCGAGGGTTTCGACTTTCATACTAAACAAAACTAGATTATGATACATGATCTGTTGCAAACAGAATAGACATTTGGTGCAAACTTCCATTACATCAAATCAATAAGAAATTTAAAGCATTTTTTAAGAGCATTTAGTGTATCATATTCGATAGACTTTAGCTATGTTTGTGTTTATATACCAGTTTGATATCAGGAACAAACCTCTTCTAGTTAAATACAGGTTTAACTGCAGAACGATAACATCATTCTAACACGCCACAATAATCTTAGTACATACCCTTTTCATTCCAAATGGTGCAAACAACACATGGAATTAAGAATCACGTCCAGTTTCACACCTGAAAAGCGCTTCTAGGCATTCAAGTGTCTGAAAGTGTGTACGTACTGAGTAATTTTTGTACAGCTAAGCTACCTATAAACAACAATATTTTAGTACTGGAAGTAAATCTATTTCTCTACTATGTGTCATGGTGCAGATTGAACTAATGTTCCTCCCATGACTTATATTGCAGGGATCTAAGCTATCACTACGCTATCTGCTAGTGAAGCACTTGTTTCCCACTAATTCTGTTCTAGTAAGGTACTTGTTCTATACACCACACTAATCCTGTTGGCTCCTAACTGGAAGTGTATAAATATCTGTTGTTTCCTTTCAAGATCTGATTTCTTTCTCTACCGTTGATTCTTACTTCACCTTCATCATTATCTTCATAAGTCTTTTGTCTTTGCTACAAAACTTATTTTCACCTCGGTCACATCTACGGGACTTTCTCTCGTAAAGAGAAAGCTCCCTTATCGGATACTTCCTGACTCTTTGTCTACAAGTTACCACTCCTCGTTCTTAACGACTTTCCCTGGGTCGTCTTCCAATAGCACACAACATTTTGGTAAGTGTGACTATACGAGCTATAGGCTTTACACATACTATACTTTATATAGTTAAATTTACTAACTCGTATATAAGATTTTAGTTATAATTCTAATTACTTTCGGTTAGAATACATCATCAACTATCGTTAATGACACTTTTAGGATATCTGAATATCTAAGCAAGTGACACTATGTCTGTCGACTTGAAGAAATTGCCGTAACCTTTTGGGGAATCAACTCTGAAAAGTGATGAAACCCCTAGAGAAGGGTTGGTTGAAACGTTAGATGGGACCTTTTAAAGTAGACCAGTTGTTCAAAATGTTTGTGAGGCCTTATATTTGATGGCAGAAGCTCAAAGTTTGAAGTTTAAAAAAATGTCTATGAAAGAAGCTGGAGTAGTGAACCTAACCCTACATTCTGTCAAGTTGTTGCTACACGCTCTTAAGTGCCTTTGCCATCTTTTGATTTTTTGGTTGAGATTTTTCCCTTATTAAGAATCGCGAATCCATTTAAGGACCCTTTCTGTTGACATCTGAAAGTCCGAAAAACTTATACTCTATACAGGAAATTTTTTGATCAATATTTTTGTGTTAAAAAAGTCTCAATAAAGCAAACGCGAAGTCATTTGATAGCTCATAATCATCAAATCTAATGTCGATGCTAATATGGATGCCAGCCCTCCATCGTTCTTTGACGAAAAAGTTTTAAAAGATTACGTCTCGCAATCTCAGCATATTGCAATAGATAATAATCGAATTATTCAGCAATTCAAAACGATTGAGATAGAGCATGAGACTACTTTTAGCTCGCGGTTGAAAATATGCGAAGTGTTTGAGGACGGGTCACATAGCCGAGACCAATTTTTGAATATCTCAGGAATCTGGAATCAGTGTCTACCAAAGGTGGGCGAAATGATGAACTTAATACGATCAGATATTGATGACTGGGAGGTAAATGATTCACAAAACATGATTATAACAGACCCCGAAACTCTAGTTCCAGTCTCTGTTATATCTCAATCATATTTCTGTCCTCGCCAGACTGCCATAATGTCTTCTCTCCGTGGCCCGGAAGAATTCTCATATCCTATTATATTGGGTAATATTATCCATGCTGTTATACAACGGTGCTTGGAACACAAGACCTACACAGAAAGCTACATAAAAGAACTTATCGAAAATTTGTGTATGGAATACTCAGTTGAATTGGCTACTTGCGATGAGATGGAAAGAGAGACACTGCCTTTCTACAACTGGAGGATTGGGCAAATCTCAGGCTTACTCGGTAGGTTGTTTCAGTTCTCTATTGTTCCTGGTATTCGTAGTGAGCAAAGTGAAGAAGCTATGAAAATCACAAAGCTGATTCAAACTGAAGATGAGGTTTGGTCGTCAATTCTTGGTATGAGAGGGTACGTTGATGCCACTGTTGAAGTCAATGTAGATGGCAGAGGGGTATTCCATGTACCTCTAGAAATCAAGTCTGGGAAGAAAACTATGGGCCCAGGTCATGAAGTCCAAACGATGCTATACACACTATTAATCAACGAGAAATACAATATCAACGTTGATTTTGGCCTACTACTATACACAAGTTCTTTAGAACTTCTGAAGGTTCAAGTTTTTCCAGAATCAATCAAGCATCTTATATTACAAAGAAATCAAGTGGCTTCGTCTTTCAGTAACATCCGTGATTTTACTTTACCATCAATCACTCCCAATGAACAAGCATGTGCCAAATGTGATGTTCTTGATTACTGTGCAATGTATACTAAATATGAAATACCCAAAAATGAGAACACTAACGGTCGAGTTAATGCGGCTCTGCAAACTATAACTAACAATTGGACTGCACAATATTCGGAATTTTTTGAACATTGGCTTAAATATATAAATACGAAAGAAAAATTGCTGAAAGCACAATACCGAACTTCGATCAACTGGTATGGTCGAACTGTGAATCCTCAGACATCTATTCACCATCTTGTTCTTAAAAATCGGGATATCACAAGGAGAGGAATCTATTCAGCGCTGTCATCAAGTTATAGTTTTACATTTTGGAGCGGTGAGAAAATAGATGTTGATATACATATTGCAGATGCGGTAATTGTAACCATGGAGCCTAAATATAGTCTGGAAAAGTTCACAGTGGTTTCTTCAGGTATCGTGACAAGCATAAACGAAAACTCTATACGAGTGTACCTTGAAACCTATGATCTAGATGTGACAAGAAGATACAGAATTGATCGTGTCCAAGGATTGAAATTAATGGGACTTGAGCGATATAATTTGATGTATTTCATGATGGGCAGATCATCAAACAAGTTGTTACTACCACTGATTCTGAACCTAAAACCACCAAGACTTCGTAAAGAAGAAATCCCGCTTTGCTCTAAAATAAGCACAGCAGATCTTAACAGCGAACAAATCTCCGCACTGAACATTGGACTGAAAACCATGGATTATTCTCTTGTCTCGGGGTTCCCAGGGACAGGTATATCTAAGACTATTGTGGCGTTGGTCCAAGAATTAATCTTTCGCAAAAAAACAATACTTGTATGTTCAAAATCTGTGGCAAAACTGAGCCATCTTGTGGACTTAATGAAAGAACTTAATATAGATTTCAAACGCGTATCTCCTCAATGTGTCTCTCGTGGTTCTGAAATAAGCCGAATGTCTCGTGTATCACAATTCATTTTTTTCGAAACACATTTGAGCTCGCCCGTAATTGCAGTGATAACATCAGATATCAACCACTGGCTTTTTTCTATTAGAAGATGTTTTGATTTTTGCATTATGGCTGAAGCTGACGAGATATCATTACCTGAAAGTTTAGGACCGTTATCGATGTCAAATGAATTTGTTCTGTTTGGAGATGAATCATGCATGTCAAAAGATAGTTTGTATTCAAGATTATTACTTGAACCTAAATCTAACCGGGTCACTACACGCTTTAGCGTTCAATATCGCATGAAGCCTGGAATTGTTAGGTTTTACAACTATCTTGTAAACAATGAAGTGCTTAAAAATGGAAATGAGTTTGATTCTTCTTTCTCTCTTGATGATGTCAACGGATTGCACAACACATGGATACATAGGGTATTGCCATCTAAAAGTGCTTCTATAGTGTTGAAAACACCAAATCTACTTGAAACAATCAAACAATTGATTAGAGTGGGTACACTTTGTCATGTTAAGATTTCAGCAGTGGCAGACTCCAAAAAGTTGTATATGTCAACTAGAAGACGCTTCGACTATGGGCTAGTACCAACATATAAGCTCGCTGGTGTTGAAAGTGACATACTAATATTGTTTTCTGAAAACAAATTAAACTTGGATTTTATCAAACGGGGAGTTTCCCGAACTAGGTCAAAGATTATTTTTGTGGGGGCTATTCCTACGAATATAGAGCAGATTTGTGAAAGCGTTACAGTTTCTGAGAATGAACTTTCGTTTGCTGACAAGGTTCTGGCGATCCTGTAATGTCGCGTATGAACAACGTTAACATTTACAAATGGTTTCTATCATACGAAAGCCCAGGCAATATATAAGTCACATATATATTGGATATAACAGTATATATTATCTTGCTTGCTTCATTTTTTTCAAATGACGTAAACAACAGCAATGTAAGATTTTTTGCAAATTTTCACAGATAATTGATATTTGAATAAAAATTCGTATATTTTGGGAGCATTTTAAAGCATGATGGCTATGAATCTTTTTATATGAACTATTTGTGCCAGAAGAATCAAAATTATCATATTTTACGGCCAATATAGCAGAATAAAGGTGGCCTATGGAAAGAACACAGTTGACAGTTGAGCCTGGGTCTTTAACTCTAATTATGACACTTGAGGTGTCTATGGCTTTAGATACGAAAAGCAGTTGGTTATGCAAAATACGGTCAATGCTTGAGGATAAAGAAATTGAGGAAATAGTCTTCCTATCAAACCTGTACTGGTTTACATATCCAAGAATGAGAGGAAACTGCTCTACAGTAACAATTGTAAATATTTGAAGGACGTGCAAAATACACGGTTGGGTCTGATGTTTTTGGCCGCATTTTTATGCCATAATATTGAGATCAGATATTTTCCGTAACAATAGTGAAAAAATGAAGGTGGACACTTACGATTTTTTGCCTCAATTTGAGTCTTGTTCCAAAAGACTTTATGTTCTTCACTATGTGGTAATAGTTTATTGCTGTTACTTCTAAAGACTGCTCTATTCACACTTACGAATACAAATTACTGTAACTTGAAAAAAAAAACTTTGTCATAGTATGAAAAAAATTGTCTGATTCCACATTACTGTTGAATTCAAAAAGTAGTAAAACAAACCCCCTGTAAGCTGATCCTGCGTCTAAAAAGAATTTCAACTTATCACCTGGCGCATATTGTTGATCACTCTGCGTTGGTATGAAGCTTTTTTGTGCTGGATTTACTAAAAGTTTTTTACCTACGAATTTGACATGCGGTTTCAGTTGTTTTGGTTTTTGCACTCTATGGATTTGAAGAGTCTATTTACATTAGCATTCTCAGAAAGCTCCTTTGAAGTCTTTTTATCGAAAAAGTTGAATTGTTTTGCCAGATCAAATTTGTTTAACAGATGTTTTACGATGTCAGTTAAGGATATGGTCAAGTAGATGACCGCTAGGTAGAATAGATTTAATTTGCTTAGTTAACTTTGATATTCAAATATCAGAAACTGCCGCACTGATGATGGAGCCCAAAAATGATTTCAGTAATTGATATTTTTAGCTATAAGAAAAAAAGTGTGATGCTGTTCTAAATATTTATTGTACTGTATATATGGATATAAAAAGAACAGGAAATGTCGCTGGTTTAATACTAGAGTTTGAGGTAAACAGTTGGTACTTACAATTGAAAAGATTTGTTCCCTAAGTAAATAAAATATAGAAAAAAAGTCGAATTATGCTGACAGATTAATGATGTAGATACAAACTATCAAATGTCCGTATATTTCCAACGGCTACGAGTTTGCTTTCAAAACCTGTATCTCCAACAACGCTGTTTCAATTATGAATTCGGAAATTAGACTTGAGAACGGTTTTTTCGACGAGTATCTGTGAAATGATCCTGGCTTTGCAAATAGCATCTGTCTAAAGTTTTAATCAAAGTTTTTGCAGTAACACAAATTTAGGGCTGTACAAAGTCCTATTTGAAGCTACAGAAGTCATTATGTCCAATTAGACTTGGTATACAAACCTTCGATGTAGTAGACTAAAATGGCAATTACGGTGACTGTTGTCAGATAAAAAAATAGTAGGAAGCTCAATCAGCTTTCAAAACTGAGTTGTCAGTACCCGTAATCCCTAGAAAGCTGAGCTAGATGATAATCATGGGGTGTTCAATTTACTGTACTACTTACGAAAACAATACAAACTTTCAAAATAAAAAGATAAAAATAGCATATCTTAGCACAAATTCAACACGATTGCAATTCGTAAATTCTCCTTCCTGAATTGTAATTTATATTAGCAAGCTATTAGAAAATAAAGATCCCGGTACTTTGAGTAGCCCAAATATTTTAGAAAATCTAAATCAAACTAAACACCAAAAGTTTTTTCAGTAATCACAATTTCCTTTGACTAGCCGAACCGTGTAAGCACAATTATTATCAAGATAATTGTGACTCTGTGAAGTACTATACAGCATCGTTTACCGAAATTCGGAGTTACAAAAAAGCATTGAGACAGAATGATACCAATATTCTTTGGATGTCAAATCAATTCTAGCAACAATTTGCTCAGCTCGATAAATTTGATTGTTAGCACAGGCTCTCAATTACATTGTAGTTATTATAAATAGAATCAGAAAATAATAAGGAAGCCAGAAAGAAGGAAAAATTACTATAGAGAAAAACTTGATACACTGACCTTTCAACAATTTCAATCAAATAATAAAAAAAGGCATTGAATCCGTGCTGATTCACCACCAATTTTTATTCTTGATTTTATTTTTCCGCCAAATACGCTTACAGTATATGTTGACTTTGCTCAGTATATAGTGGGGGGCTTTCTGATAATTGCGCAAGCATTGAAACATATCCAATCAAACGGAATTTTATAAACCCTGAGGAATAATTGGGATCTATATATACTACCAAGAAGAAGTACGAAGGGTGACTCTCTGGGTGCTTTTCGTTCCTGCATGTCCGTCAAGTTGGATTACTGCTGGAGTAGCTGTTGGTACCAAGACGTAGCCACCAAATAGTAGAACCATAATACACGTCAAATAAAGATTGTTGCTCTTGGATGTACCCAATAATTTGTTTTCTATCTTTCGGGTATCATTTACTATTTTGTACATCACAGGTGCTCATCAACGATGGTCGATTTTTGGCATGGAATGCAATTCCTTGTCAACCCAGATCGAAACCACGATACCTCTGATGTCCCGGAATATTCAAGGAGCTGAGTCGTTTCATGTTCAGTTCTCCTTCTACAGACTCCTGTATTTATACAACTTATCCAGTATCTGCCTATCGTGGATACTACAGAGAATACAGCTAGGGTACTATATTTTACACAAGGAATTGTGTTTGCAGATTGGTGCCGACACAGAAAGACCTCATCTTTACCGACCCACCTTTCCTTCCAGAGTCTTTGTGGCAGCCAATTCAGTCGTCTATAAACTTGGAAGAAAAAGCGTGGTGTTCTAGACTTTTACCTGTGTCAGCCTTTAGTTTAGAGCTTTGATGCAAGTAAAGAAGGAGCCAGGTTTCCGAAAAATCGTCTTCGATTGACTAATGATGGACTAATGATGATACTTTGAATGTACCAGTTGATATGTTTTTCCAGCTATAATAGCTTCTATTGCCATGAGTTGCAACTGATCGAGTGCGTTCGAAAGTACAGTGCGCAGTAGTCAACACTATTTCTATTTTCATTTTGAAAGTTTCTTGTTGTACTAGATCTTTTACTAGAGATCGAAAAGTTGGATGAAAAAGGTAAGAGCTACGATTGCACCATCGATCATCACCAGCCATCATCAATTCTGAGATTCTATTATTTTAACAGAACAACTGCACTTTTACTAGATAGAGCTTTTATTCAGAGATGACAAAACTCACAAATAGCTAGCTGACGTAGCTATATTATAGTAAACATTCTTTGGTAACTCGATTAGCTACAATGGCAAATGCAATGGAATCTTACTGGCAAAGAATTAAGTTATATACAAGCTGAGTACTGGAAATAAACTCAATCTGGATAGCGATCCAGAACATTTGAAAACTTTGTCTTAGAAACTTCTAGCCAGCATATAAATCAAATTGCCTAACTAACTGTTAGTATGAATAATACCGTTCTATAAAATAGCTGGCATAAGTTCTGGCATGAAAGATTTCTTTCACAGGGAAGATAATCTTTTGTATTGTAGCCGCAAGTGTACGCGGAAACACGACGGGATCTGCCACAGCCAAAGGAGTAGCTTTACTGCACTTGAAATAATACTTCCGTGTACACATCTTGCCACACCACTAGTTAATGTAAAAAGATACACCGCAGATAGTTTAACGTTAATCGACTAAGCGAAAAGTCGTCAAGTTTTTTTATTTAACAAAATCTTCTTAAATATGCTGGTACTGAGTTAGATTATCAACGAGTGTTGTGAAAATTAACGCATCGATTCCAATTGATTTGGTTTCTTGTTATAATATATTATAAAAGTATGTATGGCATTCGGTTAAGTTTTAGAATAATTAATCAGGGATATTAAACGAAACACGCTTTTCGACAATTCTCTTTATAAAAATTATCCAGATGAAGGTTGGATCCTGGAATAGAGTTAGAGTCCATATTAGGGAAAAATCGCGAATTTCGTTGAATGAAGAGAAAGGTGGAATTTGAACTAGTCCAAGGCATATACTCATGTCTGCCCCTCTGTAAAGAAACATATCCGTTCGAGCTCTTGCAGTTCCGTGATTTGGGTGTGTGTACCAATATGGTCAAATCTGGTAAAATGAATGCCAAAAAGACTTTAAATTAAGCTCATAAGGTTTCTGTAGTCAAATTAATCGGTATCAAACTCATGAGATTCTTGCATATGCGTAAAGTAAACGAAAACTTTCATCTGAGTATCGCTTCGAAGTGATGAATTCGAAACTAGCTATCTAGCTATTGTTTCGTTTTAAAGAAAAAGTTAAACACTTGTAGCTGCCTAGCGAGGTTTAACATTCAATAAGTGCTATACAAACTGGTGAAAAAAAGGAATTGGTTCGTTGAAGAAAATTAGAGAAAAAGACGCTTGGTGCGATACTATACGTCGGGAGCTACTTAGCACGGCTACCCAAGTACTGAAAAAAAGTTAAATAACGAGTATATTCACTGCCTTAATTAACCAATATTCCTTTTTTGGTGCTGAGTTTTAGGATATAAATACTGTATTTGTTCAATTGATCATACAGTGCTTAGATTTTTGAAATTTTAGGCCAAATCCAGCTCTATTCAACACTGTGACACATATAAAGGAACTTGCATACATGGGAATGAATGAGGCATCCCACAGAATGTGGTAACGAATAGAGCTTATCAAACGAGTTTCAATATAAACTGAAATATCAGTTTTGTGAAATTGTCATTTCGTCATCGGTAAAAAACGATTTTGACTTTTAAATAAGGTACAAGAATATACTACTTGAATTCAAAATAAATGCTGTACAGTAACAGTGAAACAATTTCTATTCATCAACAGAAAATCAAAGGTTGGGATGTTAGGTTGTCATTTTTGGACAATCAACCATATTCACATTCATATGCGCTAAGATGCCACTTGTGCATTGTCCTTTGCGTAGAATACTTTGAGTTTTAGAGCTTTCTACCTGTATAAATTGACGCATCAAAACCAGCTGGTATCTATGTGTTCTGGCCACGATATGTAGAAGCCACTTTTTTGGCAAAAAATTATAAATTCAGCTGAATTATAACATAGCCTTGAGATCTTGTATTTCAACAGAATAATTTCTACTCCACTACAACTGATTTCAACGTTTAATTACTAGCTCAGCCTAGATTTGTGAAAAATCATAACACTTAACCTGCCTGTTAAACGAAACTTACACCTCTACACATATATACTCAAATATAAAAGAAGCATTCTATTGCAAAATTCAGAAAAATATATAAACTCATATATACATAGTTGTTTCTTGTATCAAAGAAGAACATGTTAGCAGTTTTCAAGTAGAAATACAGTTTTACCACACAGTTTATCAGGATATTATCCAGATCGTACATTGCTTACAAACTTTAACTTAGCAATAGAGTACTGCCCTATGAATCCTCGAATGGAAATCACTGGTAAGTGACGAGGCATGAAAAGTTACCAGAGCCGATCTTTCTTTTCAAACTTTAATCTAAAGTTTCATACGCGAAGATCAAGAACCGAAAAGATAAACCTAGTGTGCTCCGTGGGAATAATTCAACTAAATTGTATCCAAATATACAAAAGCAAAAGAAGTGAGCTTTTTCATAGTGTGCGACGAGTTAGAGTAATAGAAGTAGTAGCATAAATTCTGGTAGGTTATAAAAATTTATTGCCAATATGAAGGATCGGATTACATGAATGTATGCATGTCGTCCAGATAACTAGATGTTAAAGCATTTTTGTTAAAACCGCTATCAACTTTTCTCTATTTTCTGACGCATTTACCAATCGCATTTTGCTACTATTTACGCAGTTTCTTAAATATTCAACAACCAGCCTACGGCACTAGACTTTATATACGTACATTATAATTGGCATGATCAATTATATTAAAAGATTCAGGTAGAAACATTTACAAAATGTTGCAAAATGTTCTGGGTACATATCACAGCATTTTCCAATCCTTAAGATTGTCAATGAAATTGACATTGTTGCTAATAAAAATTATAAATAAAACTAGCTGATGCATTGCTCGAGTGAACTGACAATTTGGGACAAAAAATATAAAGAGATCTAAAACCGTTAGCCGCAGTGTTATCAATCTGTATATCTGGAAGGATCCAGATGGTCACAGGCCCTACCGTATTGACTTGATAAACTAAGTAGTGGCCATAAAATAGTACGTACAAAAAACATTAGTGATTGCAATAAGAGACATAGTATTGAATCTAGAGAACTATGGCCATGTTTGATTTTCTCAACCGTCCCTGGGTTTGCAATGTTGCATGGAATTTTGAATAAGCTTTGCTAGTAGGTTTTTATTGTTAAACAATGTGGATACTGGCACGCTGGTCAAATAATTCAGAACAAAATTAATAACAGCATGATTGTGCTTACCAAAAAGCTAAACAGCTCCGTTTCATATCTTGAAGCACAAGTTAGTCTCTTTAAATTGCTCAAAAGGGTTTGCTGGTACTTTCAGCTAATTGAAAAAAAGGTCTTGTATATTGTCAACCGAAAAGTATGGCTCTCTATCTAAATATTTGCAATTGCATCAGATGGTAATAACTTTTTTAGTTTAACAGTGTCTGTCATCGTAAAAAAACATACCAGCCGACCAGAAAGCAAATTTCATAATTCTTTTACCCGTTTCCATCAAACAAGTATTATGAAGGGTTTTTTTTTGGAATTGTAGATTAGCAGTAAAATGTGCAGAATATTTTCATTTGTCGATACATTTATAGTGTACTGTACATACTTAGGCATTGACCAACTGATAACTTAGGGATAAAAGCAAAAAAGGGAGATTGTCATGTTCAAATATATGCTCCATATTTGGTTTTGAATAGGACACGATTAGACATCTACTGTACGTACTGTGCAATACTCAGCTTAGCAATTTATACTGTCCACACAATGCTAAGAAAAAAGTTAGATCTACCTATCTGTCGAATAGAAACCCTGTTACATAGAGAATTTTTGAAAGTGCTTTGACCATTTTCTCCATTCACGAAAGCCACGATTAAAAAAACGTTTTAGCCATTATAATTTGACATAAAAAATTCACTGCTCATACTTATTACGCCATAACTATTTGTTCTCATAGCTCCCTTTTGGAGTAATTGTGTACCTCCACATATGTCGATAACATTCCCGTCGTTAGGACAGAGGTAATAGACATGCGATGTGAGTGGAAACAGCGGTTTTATTTTTCTTTTTTTATTGAACTGTTTGTTTTATTATCAGAGCTCTATATATTATGAAGATAACATAAATGTATATATATATAAAGAATAATAGAGGGGAATCTTAGTACTTTTTTCATTTTGTTATGAGTCTAAAGAGATTCTTGTTCTGATCATTGTAAAAATTGCTACTTTTTAGGTGTGCAACTTCATCACCTAGAGTCAATTTGTTCCATTTGAAATATTCACTCAGAAACGATTCACCCACGTCACCATCTCATTTTTGAACCTGTAGTAACAAAACATGATAATAAATATGTTCCAGCCTAATGTTCTTCAAAGCAACTTGATATTTGGCTGAAGTGAAATTTTTGACTCTTTATCTTATCTACCGAAATATAAGAATCATTGTTAGTTTGCAATAGAAGACTTTACCACCATATGTATAAGACACTGAATAATATGTCGACATTCCAGAAAAACTGGAAAGGTCAAACTGGCATGCGCAATGTTGAACATCCTTCTAGTAATCCGTTATTTTATCGTACACAAGTTTGTGTGCGACAGATTGTCACGTAGCGAGCATACCATCCTAAAATGACTTTTTCCACTTGAGATGAGCGCTCCCTATTGTTTCTAATAAGCAAGTTAAGATAGGTCACATTTCTTTCAGAAGTGAATACTACAAAAATCCAAACTTTACAAAGGCTTCGAGCTGTATACTCTTCAAAGATACTTTACAAAAGTTCCGCTCCACCACGAAAGCTTATCCACACTATGTATTCCCGTTGTCCCCCTATTTCACCTTTGTCTCAAATAGTTCCAACAACCAGGAAACCAAAATTGCTCTTGTAACAAGACTACTACACATTCCCACAAAGTGACTAGACCGCACTCGCTCGAATTTGATCTTTCCTCAACCCTTCTCCTTTTTCTTTAGTCATTCTGTAGTAAAGACACAAAGTGTATACATACCATACAGTTTGGGTCCAAACCCATACAACCAATCAAATCGTTACTCTCTGCGAAGAGAGCACAAATGATCAAAAATCTTTTTGTTTGTTTTCAAGAAAAATTTTTTGTGATACCATCTAGATGCTTTACATAGAGCACCGATGTTAAGATTAAGATTTTCAATAGCTGTGGTTATAGCTACGGTACTTATAGCTCCAATATATGGCGGCGCCTAATATATATATAGGTGGTAGCCGAACGCCAAAAGAGAAAAGGGTGTTTGTAGCTTATCACTTGGATCTATCTGAGTCAAATACTAATTTCTATCTCCAATTTGTATTTTATTTGTTTTTAGAAATTAAAAATAAATAAAATGCATCGTTTTTTTTTCACTCTGTGGAGTGTGTATACATATTTACATTTCTATTATAGCGCTTTTTCATTATTATAACTTTTGGTTGTTGGTTGTTAGTGTTGTTCTGCGTATTTTAGTGTACCCATGATGAGGTTGAACTGTTCAGCCAATTGAAAATGGCGGTTCACTCTAATACTATCGGGAAGGCAATCTTCTTGATAGTAGTTTGAGTTAACCAACTGAAAAGTCTAGTCAGACATGTGCACATTTAGAACAATTAAAGAGATGGGCTTTTTTATTACATGTTCCATTCGTCTTCTTGCCTATTTGGATAGTAAGCAGCGGTTTGTTGATGATGTTGTTCTGGAACACCTACTGGCTGGTGGTAATTGACACCTGGACTGACCTGTTGCTGTGAATGTCTCATTGGTCCCGGGTATGCAATGTTTCCCTGTGCTGGGGCTGTCGCTGGTGGTATCTGACAATAAGTATAGTTGTAGTCTGGGGTCGATCCAGGCTGGTAGCCTTGAACAGAAGTAGGCGACTGCATCGCATATGGGTCCTGTACCATAGGTTGATGTTGTTGCGGATATTGAGCTGTTGTTAATGGTGAGACCGAGGATTGTTGATAAGTATTGGGAGGTGTAACGTATTGTTGATGCTGATGATGGTGACGATGGTTTTGATGATGGCGTTGATGTTGATGTTGATGCTGGTGTTGATGCTGGTGCTGAATGTAGTTTTGCTGATCGGCACCGTAGGTAGAAGCAGCAACTGCACTTGCCTTTTTCGACCCTGGGTTGAGAACCGATTCCGAGCGACTTGACCACACCTCCAAATCATTTCTAATAGCAAACCTCTGCATCATCCCCACACTCAATCTTTTCCCGCCCTCACAGGGCCCGTACACACCTTCCCACTCCTCAGCGGCCATTTTTTGGAGAATAGGGAATGTCAGTCTCCCGCCCATTTTCTGGTACTCCCTTGACCGTCGGTACAATACTGGCTCGAGATCTTTATAGATGGGGCTACTGTCGCGCTGTCTGTGTGGGTTTTTCACGTTTCTTGATTTTTTGCTTGAGAGGATCTCTGATATGGTTGACTGGGTTATGCGTTTTGAGAATTGGGACTGGAACCACACCTGGCACGATTGTTGGGTGGCTTGTGGGTTCTGGAGCTTGTAGTTTCGAAGAGCATCTTTTTCTTGGAAGGAAAGTGCTTGCCGTGAGTTTGAGGAAGACGATGTGGATGATGAGGGAGAGGGTGTCATTTAAGTAGAGAAGGAAAATGAATCTAGTGAAGTAGAGTGGAGTGGGGTGAAATGGAATAAAAGGAAATGAATTGAGTTGAGCTGGGTTGAATTGAGTTAAAAGATAGAAAAGAGATGTTGGACTTGGAAAGATATAAATTTTGAAAAGAAAAAAAAAGAAGAAAAAAATTTTGAAATTGAGAGCGATGGTAGTAGCTTAAGTAGAAATTGATGATAGTTGATATGATGGATTGTAAAGTTCTGAATTAATATAAGCTAAATTGAATTTGAGTATAAATTATAGGCATCTAACTAGGGAAGAAATAAAAAGCAAATGCTGATAGTCAAGATAGTAG
This sequence comes from Geotrichum australiense, assembly GCA_030563945.1. Lineage (NCBI taxonomy): Eukaryota > Fungi > Ascomycota > Dipodascomycetes > Dipodascales > Dipodascaceae > Geotrichum > Geotrichum australiense. The sequence continues at coordinate 9,260 of JAJMKR010000030.1, read as the reverse complement.
GAAAGGCTTTCAAGGAAACTTATTTTTTTCTACATAAAATACCACGATTATTACAAGACTTTACTTCTAGAGAGAAGAAAAACAAAAGTGTTGGACAATTTGTTTTTTCTTCTCACTCGAATATTTTATCATCCTCGAGAGTATTTCCCATACAAATTCAAAAAAAAGCTATTATGAATAAAAAGCAATAACGTCACTATAGCAAACTATTATCACTATTATTATACTTTTTCAAGTCTATCATCATCACTACTCCGATTCATTCCATTCCCTCTTTTTTTTTTCTTATGGCCCCAGCCAGCTGTGAGTAGAAAAGGTTTATATTTGCTCATTCAGTCTATTAGCTGGTAATTGATTGAGGTTTATAGCATAGCTTAGCTTGTATTTACTCAGTTCTTACTTTACATTTTCACTTTTAGAAAAGAATAGCAAGAATTCCATAAGGCAAAATAAAACGAGACTAGAACATTTCTTTTTCCATGTATCGGAGCTTAGCATTCTAGCTTTTCGAGGACACATGCGCATTTCTTTTTGTTTTGTCATTTTAACACGACATACACATATTTGTGTTTTTTCCTCGACACCAAAAAATACAAAATACCAAATGTTGCATACTTTCAGAAATTTTTCGCAACATGTACTCTGTGTGTGTCTGTTTTTGGTACAGTCTAGTCGGGACATCTGGGGAGAGAGAAAGAGAAAAAGAGAGACACAGGTTTTGTGATTGACAGAAAATTGGGGGGTAGCATAAAAAGTAATTATTGCTTTTAGGCGATAGTTTTTTGTTCAAAGACAAACATAGAAAAGTTTATGTTCTGCTTTTTACCTGGCTACAGATTTACATTTTGTTGACTTTTTTTTTATTTTATCTCTTTTCGTGAGGGCGGTAGAAGAAGAGGATTAAAACTTTAGACAGTACGATAATCTCAGGGTCTTTTTTATTTTTTTCTCGTTTTTTATTATAATTATTGTTTTCATTCTTGGAAAAAATAAAAAAGTTGAAATGATTTAACAAGTTCCATATATTCTAAGGAAAGAAAAAAAAATAGGTAATAAGATGAAAATTATGATATTTTTTTCTTTTTCAATCAAGGATATTATACACATATCCATCTTCGATTGAATAAATTTCATCTGCTTTTCCTATGGCCAACTATACTTGAAGACACAGAAGTCCATACAAAATTTGTCGTCAACCTCGTAAAAAACTACAAAAAAAGTATCTGATCCCGATCTTTTCGCTTAACCTTTACCAGCATAATCATCGGAGCGCCAGTGTAACAGAGCTTTTCTCCTTATTTTTTTTTATTGTTTTTCTTCTGGTTGAGTTTAGCTGAGGGTGTTTCCTTGTGATTTCAAAATGGATGGTGTTTTGTTTTCTCGTCGTGACGATAGGCGGCTGTTTGGTTGTGGTTTTCATGGTCTCTATTTCAGTCGGTTTAATCCATCATGGTACGCAAAGCTTCCACGCTTTATCGCTACGCCCAAAGTGGCAAGAAAAAAAAAAAAAAAAAAAAAAAAACATTTAGCTGGTACATATAAGACTTACGTCAGTACTGAGTTACGCAGTTAATACCACGTTGGTTGGTAGAAACAGGCTCAATTGCCAGATCACAGAGGTATTCAAGCTCTTAGATCTGGTTGCCTTGAGATCTACAGTACGTGGCCTAGTATACGAGAGTTTTATTCTTGATGTCTAAACAGCAAATATATGGATAGATGAACTAACTAAATACATTTTGAAACAAAAAGTTGGTATTTTAGTCTGCTTTTATTTTTTTTTTCAATCAATGGTTTCGTACACTTGCAGTTTCGCTTGACTCTCTTCTTTTTTCCGCCAAAGACTTACTCCTCATTCATTTATCTATCCATCCAATCCATCCAATCCTCAGGTCTCTCTGTTATAAAAGACTTAGAGGTAGCGAGATTCAAGAACATTCGAGGATTTGATTTTCCTTTTTTCTTGTATTCAAACCCAAAACAAGCCTTTTTTATTTTAATAAACATTTCAGTGCTGGCAATAATATTTTTTATAGCGTAACCAAATCACCAAAAAGATCGAGATCCCTTTTACTCTCCTCTTCGCACTTCCCAACCACTTTGGTGATCCCAAAATACCAAAATGCGTGAAGCGTATCATTTTTATTTTTATTTTTTTTCAAAAGAAAAAGTTTATTTGATGTAATGCGCTTGTTCTGCGATGTGGTGCGCTGCTATGCAAAATGGCAAAAGATTTGGTGCTGCACGACATCCATGTGCCTAAATCTTTTGCCTATTGGGAAAGGTTTCTTTTTTATTTTCTTTACTTTGAGAGATGCCTGGATCTTTTGATAGAGTTCCTCCGGGTTTTTCTTCTTTGTTGGTACTGGGATCCAGAGATAAACTTTCAAGGATGTCCATCGTGTATATAGAAAAGAATAAAACAAAATCGTTATTGTCGTTGGATTTTTATGTGTACTGATTTGGGCGGTTGTAGAATGGGTTCGGGCCGTGCTTTAGTTTGAACTAGCCTGGGCTCGGCTTTGTTTAGTTTGAATTTGATCTGATTCTGGCCTCGATTGTAAGGTCGTTCATTCTTGCTAGTTTTGTTGAATGTGGATATGATAACTTGAATGTGTAGTATTCTTTTTTTCAGTGTCATTAATCGATAGATCTGGTAGAGTACAATTTATGGATAAATGAAACGTAGTTCTGACTATTTTTCAGAGCTTTTTTTTCACCTCAATCTTTGTACCCATAAAGTCAAATTAGATGGTAAGGTAATGTAAACTCACACAATCTTGTACCATACATATCTAGTATCGAGGCCAACCTAACAATATACTGTACGTATAGTTAGTTGACAACTATTATAGCTATGTGGTAAATCCACATGTCTTCTCTTCATGATCTATAATTAGCGGATATAATATTATTATATCGCGTAATATACACCTTTTAGTTATACCATAGGTTCTCAGTCATATATACACAAATTTAAGTTAATGGAAAAAACAATAGATCAATACAAGTAGCAGAAGAGGCGGCCAACCGACACTGCGAGCACTTAAGTGAATTAAGTCTGAGAATTGTGTCTATATCACGCCAAAGGTCTATAACCATGGAAAGGAATAATTTCAAACTGTTTACGAAGATTGAAATCAACCAACTGCTGTTGAATGACAGAGTGAGTAATAATCATAGTTTTGATATATATTAGGATGTTGTCTCACGAATTTTGATACGTCTAGTTATACACATTTCACCTTAAGGAATCTAAGTCCGCTCTTCTCAATCACTTATAAAATACGTCCCAGAATTATGCAGCTCTGTATGTATATATAGATGAGATGTATAGCACGCTGCGTCCAGTTCCAGTGCCAACCTCCCCATCATTAGAAAGAGGTAAAGTTGCGATGAAAATAAAGATGAGATCGAGGAACTATTTTCCTCTTCACTTCTTCAAACCAAAACTAAAAACCGTACATATGTAGACAAACTTAGCCTACACGCAGTTCTAGATCCTCATTTTCAAGCGACTAGAAACATATGTATACTCGTTTCAACATGTCGTAAATAAAAAACATAATACCTCGATAGCATACTACTCCCCAAATTAAGCTAAAGTTAGATCTTGTTGGTTCCCGATTGAAGAGCACAAAATCCTCGATGCAAACACAGCCATACATTATGCCTCTTGTCCTCCATACATCTACCCGAGCATGTATCTACCATACACGCTTACTATAAAATGCACGTAGCTGCGTAGCATGTAGTAAATCATCCATGGCCGCCCATCTTTTAGATCACTCTTATTTTTATCTCCATCTTCTTTTTCGACTGATTGCTTGTACAGACAATGCACTACCTTTATATAAGCTTATTATACTGTCCGTCACATCGGGGTGGACATTGTAGTAGGTCAATTCGACTTCTGGGATAGGTACGTGTCAAAGATTAACTATCGCGTACTTAACCAATGTCGTGACTGTCAACTTCAAACTTTGCAACCGCATCTCACAAAAGTCGAATTTTCACTGTAAAGCTAGTTATCTTTATAAAGAAAGCCTTAACATGCAAGTTGTTGTTGTTGTTGTTGTTGTTGTTGGGGGAAGTCGTTTTTCTTTGGTTCCGTAGAAAATAACAAAAAAGAAAATGTGCGGGTTATCCATCGTTTTTTGTCAAAGTTGCCTGGGGGGTAAAAAGAAATAATAGCTGTACTACAGTACAGTAATTGTATTACCGGAAAAACCAAAAATAAAGGGTCCTTGGTGATGTTTTACGTTTTCGTGTTCGTGTTTGAACAGGAAAAAAACATCTGTTTTGAAATGTTTGAGGCGGTTTTATCTGGTCAATCTCGTTTTGTTAATTAGTCGTTCAGTTCATACAGTACACATTTAGTCTATGGTATATATTAGACACTACTGGATAAAAACCGTGAAAGTTTTCAGTGTGCTAACTCGCAAATATTTGTCTATTTTATGGAACACCATGCTGAACAACGTTCACCCCACGAATGTACCCCATATAAATTTACATAATATGCTCACAAAGCCACACTCCCAAACCAGGCATATCTATCTTCATCACGTAAACTTACTTTCCTGCAATTCATCTCAAGAAACAAAAGGAGAAATGAACCGTTTCAAGGATCAGTGTTCACACGTTTATCAATACGACTTACTCAGCTCTGTTGCTTCTCGCAATGTTTGATTTGGAATGTAAGTGTGTAACTTAGAGTGCAGCAACAAGCTATAGATGTACTGGCTTTTCTCTAAATCAGCGTATTGTTACCATATTTATCTTATAGATAGCGATAAAAGAGAGTAAGAAGACCCCGTTCTATGTGCTCTACAGTATGCATCTTTTTTACATATTTTTTTTTAAAAAAAGGATCATATTCCAGATCCTATGCCACATGTATTTTTTCCAATTTATACAAAATTCAGGGTTTTCTTTTTTCGTTATTTTTGATTCCAAAAATTATTTCGTCAAGTATAATGAAATAGCAAAATCTCGATTTCTAAAACAGCCTTGAAAAAACTGAAAGGGCCAGCCTTTGATTATCTTGGTCTTTTTTACACTCATAATGTCTGCACACTAGCACTCAACTGTTTAAACTCAATTGAGCTAATTGACGCCCAAACAAACCCTGTCAAATTCTAACTTACCAACCGGCTAATCCATCCGTTTCCAGCATTTACGATATACAACGCGCCACACTTAAAAACAATCGACACGTTCCCGCCCATCCCTACCAGTCTTTCCTGTAACCTTCCATTTTGTATCTGTTTTGAATTTTTAAGGCTTTATTTTTTGGCTCTAGAAAGCCATATCGACCCAGTCTAATGCAAGATGGTGATGTGCCGCCCACACAAGTGGGGTGCCTTAAGTGCTTAACTGTGAAGACACTAAAAACAAACCCGAGACTTGATTGGTTGGGTCTGGTGTTTATTAATTGAGCTGGTAGCTAAATGTGGAGTTTTTTCTTATGTTCGAAAATGAACTGGTCTACAATTATTTTGTGCTTGTGGAGTTGGAAACCTTTATGTTATTCAAAATTTAACGATGTTTGTGTTTGTCAAAGGAAGTCAAATTCTACAAAAAATCTTTCTCTCTAGGAAACTTGCATGTCCTGAAATTGTACCTTCCACTTATGAGCCTGATATTTAGCCGTATTTCACCTCACTGAATTTTGCGCCGACCTTATAACCATTTGTTTCTCGAGAATACCTAGTCAACACGATATTGTACTTCCAAACATCAGATATACACAGAAAATTCAATACGATGCTTTCCCGAATACCAGTTGTAAATGTAAAGCTTGATAGTTAAATTAAAGAATAGAGAATTTATACATCTTTGCGGTTCAGAGATGAACTGTACTGTTACATAAAATACTTTGGCAAATGTTAGTACGGAATTTTCAGTCAACGGAATCGTATCTTCTTATTGGAAGTTTCTGTACACAAAGCACCTTTATTATTATTCACAGTGGTACTCAGTTCAGTATGATTCAAAGCTACAATGTTGCTCTTTGTTTGTTCTCTGAGCACTTTTCGTTGTCAAGTTGCAAGCCAGGTTTGGTAAAGAATCCTGACATTTTATCAGATGAATAATTAGACAGCTTCAACGTGACCTGGTACTTTATGGACGCAAAAGATTCTACATAAAGCAATGAACATGTCCCCATATAGAGCCGGTATGCTTTGCCGATGAAGTTGATAATTGCTGATGAAAGTGTAAAAACCACCCTCGATTCTGGAATCTTGATCTGGAATCATAAATCTAGCAAACCATACTGTGAATCTATTTGAAAGAACCCAGATTTGAAGTATAAGTGTAGTGATGCTATTCCATTTTCCGACCAGAGCTCAAAAATTTGGATAAAAAGACAACCCCGCATTTCGAATGTCAGGCGTTGTTCCAACTTAGTCTACCAACCATTTCAATAGAAACGAGACTCTTAAATTTTAATGTTATAGTCGACCACAACTTTCAATGCCTGCAACATTCAATACCCATGATGTTACATCGTCAAGCATACTTAAAGCACAATTAACAATATACCTATGTTAACATTTAACAGACAACATGTAATGCTACTACAATGACTTCTGTACCACTTGAGTTTTCTCTAATATTATTGACATCGGGTACCTGACAAGAAAAACAAAATGCAAAATTTTTTATTGTGTTTGACAGCTGAGGAACCTACAAGGTAAAACGCTTAATCACAACAACATGCTCTTTGTTGAGTCAATTTTGTGATTGACTTAATCTATAACAGCTCAAGAAAATGGATGGCGCGGGTTCTTGACTATTAGTGTGTTATATTGCAGGTAAAGCGGCATACTGATATGTTGTATGATCTTGTAGCCATTAATGCTGCTGGATGTATATTGTTTCTACGAAAAGTTGAAGGTTGGTATCACATTGAGAGTTGATAAACTTCAATGGTATGGCTATACATCTTCTCTATAGCTATACCATTGTCGTGCTGGATTTACTCGGTGGGATTGGGGGTGATATAGTCTAATAGTAGCTCAAATATTGAATGAGCAACGGTAAGAGCAGTAGTACGAGTGGTAGTGACCAAAAATAGTAGCAGCAGGGAAGACAGTAAAAGTGGTATTGAACAATAATGGTAGCAGTGATAAATCCACCAATAGACTCTCTGAGCAATAATTGCAACAAAAGGATTAAGAATGATAAACGACAATAGCAACAGCAATAGTAGTATTGCAAGCAATATAAAGACAAAAGATGTACAGAAATAATAGCAAGTATGGATCTTGGATACCTAAATAGTAGTATGGTTTCCCGATTTAAGACAAAAAAAGGTAATCAACTATCACAGATTTCAAAACAGAAGTCTGTGGATCTACTACATCGCTGGCCAAACAATAGCTTTTTGGGTGATTAATGATTGAGTTAGCTAGTCTAACGTCCAAACTTGAGCGAGACAGTGTGTGAGTTAAGTGTTTGTTAAACCACCAGTTGTATATCTAAATAAAGGTATCAATGAGTAGAATCATGTCATTTTGTGATAATATTTCAATTCTAACCTGGATATTCCTTTAAATGTATAAATACAGGCACATTTCCTGTATCATCAACAATGTTTTCTCCAAATACATGCTATTTCGCCTTGTCCCATTCCTATTTTTCATCGCATTTCATTTCCCAGCCATTTCTATTATCCACTTGTGAGCACAAGTGGCATCCCCTTTACTAACTATTTACTAAAATCAAATTCCATCTGTTTTGCACCAGAAAAAGTATCAAGTGCAGTTACCCACCACGCCATCACACAGTATCCAACACACTTGAAAGGCCTGATTCGGAGCGTCTTCAATCACTGATTTTTGATCATGCAGTAATCAGCCTATACAGTACGTACAGGCTTCAGATCATGGTCGCTCGCTTAATGCCTTCTGAGGTACACACGAAGCATCATCAATGTCACTGACGCACACAGTAGTACAGACTCATCGGAGAGATTTTCATGATCATGAAACAGTATGGAGTGTAAGAGATAAAAGTAGCCCGATCTGTATAGCCTATCTGTGCTATGGGATGTTCCTATATCGTCTATAATACTAGTGTGGTATGGTACTATACTACGCCGGTACTTCTGAATCTTTTGTGCTTGTGGAGGCAAGATTGATCTCACTCCTGGCATGAATTGGAAATTCCTGTTTTTTTACTGAAACTTTTGTGATCTGCTTTTGTCACCTTCCCACAGCTACAGTACTGTAAAATCATGCCAAAGGTATTATAGAGAATCACTTACCGGTATATGAATTATACATAACTGCATCTTTAAATACCTTCTCGTCCTTGTCTATTCATTTAATTGTAGTGGTTGCTAGCTCGATTACACTCAGTGGCATATTCTATTACACATTTTTTATGTTCATTGGCCATTATCCATTTTTCCAAACTGTAACCTCACGTCTACTCCCAAGAGAAAAAAAGCAGGAAGCTTAGTTCCTGTGACCCTACGTACAATTTATAGTTATACCGTTATAAAACTAAATATTATAAGGCTTAGAAACCTTAGCATGAAGGAACAAATGCTCTACATACTGTACATTGGCTGTTATAACAGTTCAACGATCACAGTTGTGTAGACAAAGAATCGGGCATATGCTTTATAGTATAGACACACCGGTATTTCTCTATCACCTCATCAGCATATTCTGCCACAGTAAATATACTAAGAAAGGCTTATGTTTTATTGCCCGCGCGTACAGTACACGCTACGGTGCAAAGCCTCTCGCTTAGGGCTTTTTTCTGTAGTCCCACCAGCCATCCCACTCATTTCCATCCAGTCATTTCATTGTGTTTTCTCGGTCTAAGCACTCTCGTCGCTTCGTTTCTTCTTCAAAGCCGCCGCAAAACTTAGCCCCGACAATGTGCTCAGCGTATACCCTAATGTGTACACCGGAAACTGACGTTTTACTATGGAGAAAAGTGTCAACGCAAAATTCAAAGCGTCATAGCATTGCACTGTAAGTTAGCCTGCAACCCAACTAAACCTAAACCTAAGCCTTAGGACTTTTTTCAGTCGTTTTTATACACGGAAAAAGAGATTCAATCCTTGAATAAAGAGCTGAAGAAAGCGATGAGTAACAATGGCAGGCGCTTTCCAGTCAGAGAGGAAGTTTTGAGACATCCGACCCTTTATGGAGGATTTGGGTTGTGGGACTGGAAAGAGAAAACAAAAGGTACAAGGTCTAAGTTTGTTTATGAATTCCTAAACACTGATTCTTTTG